>PVKV010008128.1:0-90314 GCA_004027835.1 Alouatta palliata
GGGGGGTGGGGAGTTGGGGAGGGATAGCATGGGGAGAAATGCCAGATATAGGTGATGGGGAGGAAGGCAGCAAATCACACTGCCATGTATGTACTTATGCAACAATCTTGCATGTTCTTCACATGTACCCCCAAACCTAAAATGCAATAAAAAATTTAAAAAAATAAAATAATAAAAAAAAAAAAAAAAAAAACTTCGGTTGATTTTGTTTTTCTTTTTATACCAGCAAGGGATTTGAAGTGCACAGACCTGGCCAGACTCAGTAGCTCACGCCTGTAATCCCAGCACTTTGGGACATCGAGGTGAATGGATCATTGAGGTTAGGGGTTCAAGACCAGCCTGGCCAACATGGTAAAACCCTGTCTCTACCAAAAATACAAAACTTAGGTGGATATGGTGGTGGATGCCTGTAATCCCAGCTACTTGGGAGTCTGAGGCAGGAGATGGGAGGCTGAGGCAGGAGAATTGCTTGAACATGGGAGGCGGAGGTTGCAGTGACCCAAGATCATGCCACTACACTCCAGACTGGGTGACAGAGCGAGACTCTGTCTCAAAAAAAAAAAGGAGAAAGAAAGAAAAAGAAATAAAGTGCAGAAAAGAGACCTGGATCTGGAGTCCTAGAGTATATCATTTTCATACTAGGAAGCCACACAGAAACCCATTACCTGTCTGAGTTTCAACTTACTCATCTACAAAATAAAGAAAATATTTTCTATATCAATAGTATTTACGTGGCTCTTCTCAATTATTGAAGACAGATGATACAGCAGGAAAAGACAGCCATTATCTCAGTTATCCTAGAGCTTAGTCATTAAACTAACATTTGCATAGGTCATTATTCAATAGGTTCACAGTACAAGTGAAATATGTCAATTGATAGGAGCAGATACATACACATATATACAAACACATAGACATATATACATATTAGATATATAAGATACACCCTAATCTCAGAAGTGGGAGGGATAACAAAAGTGAAAGGTCTTTATAAGTTTTCCAAATCTATATGAAGGCAATATATGAGTATTGTTATTTTCCTCAGGGAATCTTTTTATGTTATTTCTTTTTTATATCTTTAACAGAAATTCCTTAGTCCTATTTTCCAGTCCCCATCACTCTATAAACACTTGTTAATATTCCTTGAGGAATGAGGTCCCTTTAACATGAGATGAAGTAAAAGACCATGCCACCAAACTGTGGCACTGCTTAGTGTGTGATGCTTACGTCGCTCCTCTCTGAGATAATGCCTTTTGGGTAGACTCATTGGTTCCACTTATCCCCCTTGTTTTTTCTGAACAATGAATTAGTTCCCACAGATTGCCTGATCCTTTGCAGCCTTGACTACAAGCTTCTCTTTTCTGTCTACCCAAAGATTCTCACACTATCAAAAGGTATCCATTGTCATTCTTTAACTCTATACCTGTCTCATAGGCCAGTCCCAACCAAGTGTCCCTTGACGGTGACTCAGTCCCATTTTCCAGCATGTTATGTGTCAGCTATTCTTTTTGCATGGTGTCCCTCTAAAACAGAAGGTATGGCAATTTCAGCGACAGTTATGGCTCATTCCCTGGCTACTGTGAATTTTTACGTTAGTCTTCTTGGGTAAATTATTTTGGAGTTTGAAACTTGATTCTCAGTCACACAACCTACCATTCCAAGAGGTGTCTCTGAAGAGTGAGGTCTTTCTGTTTCCTCTAAATGAATATTTAAGAAGCAGTGCCCTGCAGCCACCTTTCAGATGGAACTCTGATGCTCCTTCTCTACATAAAAAAAAAGAGAACCCTTCACAGAAGAGACTACCTTTGTATAATCTTGGAAACAAATAATCTATGGATCATCCAGGATCAGAAAAAGATGGGAACTGATGAATTTAAAATATACATTGTAATGGTTAAACATTAGATGTAACGATAATAGTGTAAATATTTTATAAATATAAAAATATATGCATCATGCTGTATGGATTATGATGTGATTCGACTTACTTGCCTCACTCTTTGGACCTTATACACTGTTCCTTTCCCTTTGCCCAGATTGTTGACCAACCATTCGTAATTTATTTGTTGTTTTGCCCCAGCTTCCTTAAGGCCTGACATATAGTAACTGCTTCATAAATACTTGTTACATGAAAAAAAAATATTGTCTCTAATGTATAAGTAAGGAAACAGATTTTCTCAAGGTCTCTGTGCAAGTCAATGGTAGTATTCAAATCCAGCCCTTTTTGCATTGTACTCTGTAATTCCTTCTTTGTTACACTAAGTTGTCTGGTTGCCATGGTTTCAAATACTGGATAGTGTTTTGCAAGGGACCTCCTAAGGTTTCTAGAACTTCAGGCATTAACAACCAACATTGTAGAGTTTCAAACAGAATAATCTGAGTCTATCATATTCACGCTATATCTCTAGCTCTGATTTAGATAGTTGAAACTCAATAAATTTATCTACAATGAAAGAATAAATGAATAAATGATGAACAAATGAGAAAAATGTGTAATGAAGTCTGTGTGACTAATTATGCTTAATTTCAAATTAGTTTTTAATAACAATTAGCCTTGTGAAGAAAAAAGAAGATGACAACTTCAGTTATGACAGTTATGGTAGCCTGTCAGTCTCCAATGCATATATCTTACTAGCAGACCTCTTAGCAATGAAACTTTTTTCTCCAAGATGGATTTTGAGCACGGGTACAAATTTGCTGTTGATACTTTAAATGATTACATTCTCACCCTAAGCTTTTGGATTATAACCGATATTCACTCCAGACACCTTGAATTCTGACTATAACATTGCTTGCACATCACCTCAAGACCTTTGCTCAACCAGAAAATTGAAGTTTTACGTTCCTAGAGTTAAGTTGGAATAAACTGGAAAATAGAGTTTTCTTCACTATTAGTTCTAACCTGTCTAATCTTTCTGCTCAAGGAGTTCACCTCAGTTCAATTATCACATCCAGGAGAAGATATAAGTCTTACCTATTTGTTCATCATCTAACAATTTCCAGTTGGGTCATTGATATCCACCAGCCAGAGCCACTGACCATTCAATCTTATCAAAACCCAAAGGACTATAAAATAATTTGGGTGATAAATTGTGTCTTTTTATGACCATAATTTAACTTTCCTAGGCTGCTTGAATAATAGTTACTATGGAATTTGTTTGGAAAATAGATTGATACTTCTACTAAGGATAGTAATATAATTATTTAATATCTCAAATAATATTCATATCACATTTTCACTATGTGTATACTGAACTAGAAAGAGGTATGATAGTAAGATAGACTCATTAGTCAGTGACTAGATTGAGGGCATGTCTGAATCTGACATCTTTTTTGTATAAAGAGAAATTAGTCCCTAATAATAAACTCAGTCACCTGGTTTAAAATAAAGCTGGACTTAACCCATAAGTAGATTGCAAGTTCTCTTGCAAACTACGTGGCAGAACTGTTGTAGGTACAAATACGTTTGTATCCTAACTTTGTTTTTCTAACAGTGATTCTCATGTAAAGATCATGAGCTATCACGTGGTCCATCTCTGCTTTAAGATTCACAATATGAGAAAGACTATTCGATAAAGGTAGTGTGAAAAATTTAGCAGCAAGTGAAAAAGTAAACAGCAAAGAGACCAAGTGAGATAGAAAAACACTCTCTCCCAGCCCCAGAATACAAATTGCTTTCTAAACTCGGAACGTGTTTCTCATCTTCTCTATATTCTTGTATTAGCAGAATATAGAGAATATGATGTTTTGTTGTACTATACAACAAAACATCAAACTTAGGAAATGAAAAAATAATCTTCTACCTATTAAAGCATAAAGAGAAACATCTTCCTGTAATCCAGAAAAACTTCCCTTCAATACAGCACAAAGCTTTAGTTTGTTTGATTCAATTGAACATTGCTTTTATTATGCTAACATTTTTTCTTGAAGTGATCTGTTGGTCTCCATTCAGTAAGTAACTTTATTGATAATAGCGGCAGAAATTTACAGAATCTCTGTATCTGCCCAGTATCTAGCATGGTGCTGGGTGCATCCTAGTTGCTCAGTAAATATTGGAAAAACTAGTTTATTCTGTCTAAGTTTTAAACTACCATGATTGTATGGCAACATAGCATGATAGAAAATAAACATTCTACTGCTTCTAGATTTACTACTATTCTTTTTTCTTACTTATGTCTTCCCCGTCTTTCACTTGCCCAACTCCCTAGCCATACCCCAAGTTCATCTCAGTGTCACCCTCTCCACAGAAAAATTTCCTTGATACCCAAAAGTCAAAGCTAGTATGCCAAACTCTGTGCCTCTGTGACTCTCTAGTCATCAATCTTTTAGCATTTACCAACAAAATAAAAAGCATTTGTTAGGACTCTTCATTCTCCAAGATTGTACATCTGCTGGGTTCAGAGTTGTACCATTTTTCATATTGGAATTGAATTTCAAATAATTTTTAATATTAAAAGTAGATTTTTAATAAGAGTTCATAAAGAAAAGGAGGTGATAGGCATTAATTTTAATTTATTAAATACACTATGTTATAATTATTCTTTACCTCTTTTCATTTTTAAACTTCAAAAATTACATCTTTAAATATAAAATATACTCCTACAGCTTCAATATTCATATAAAATTGGTAAATCAGCAAAAATATCTTTAAAGGCATTATCTTATTCAATATAGAAATTTAGTTAGAAGACTAAAACCTTGAATGTGTACCATGTCAATCAGTGACAAGCTTGTTAAAACAAATTTCTAAAGAGATCCTTAAGGAGAGAAGATTTTCCAATAGCCTTTTATTAGTTTTGATTTAGTTATTTCAAGTTTAATGTTCTTTAATACAAACCTCTTTGTAACCACATTTTTAATGGCATTCTTCCATAAACATGACAATTTTACATTCTGAATGGCTGTTAATTTTCTACACGTTTTCAGAACTTGACAATAAGAAGTGGTGTGTGTGTATAAAATTTAATGATATTTAATTTCCCTTTTAGTGTTTTTTAAAACATTTTGAATGGCTTATTACTTTATAAATAATTATCTTCATTTCAGTATTTCACTCAAAATCCTAAGGTTATATGGTTTTAGATTTTTTTTTTTTTCATATTGGGCTCTGATGATGTATTCTCAGGACTTTCAATGTCATGGTTATGGGCTTCACCTCCATGTTGAAGTTTACTCAAATCCTTTTTAATGCCTGGGGATTCCTGGCAGCTTGTATTTGTATGTATAAAAGATAGGCCAAATCTCCATGGGAGAACATTCAAAATAGGAACAAATGTACCGCTGCTTACTTTATACATTAAACATTTTTCTCCAAATATTTCAAGAATGAGAGTTTTAAAAAATTAATATCCTGAGTTTTTAAAAATAATGATCTTTATTTACTATTAATTTTTCATATTATGGCAATTTAACATTCTTGGAGATCTGAATCCTTTATAAATTCCCTTCTGTCCTTCTGTGAAACTCTTTCTCTTATGAAATCTTATGAAATGTTTTTCCCTGAATGTACATTAATTTACACACCAGGATTGAGCTTCGACTAAAAGTCAAATGTTTTAAGTTAATAAAATTCTCAACAAATCATGTCTCCCTTTATAAAATTTAAATTAGCAGAGATAAAAGGAATGTTTTGCAGAAAAAAATGAGAAAACCTAAGTTGTTTTAAATAGGACCGTATGAGGATGGAGGCTGTTAAAAACTGGAAAAGTTACATTAATTATAAGCGACCTTCAATACAAACATCTGGAGTTACTGGATAGATTTGTTAAGGAATGTTGACTTTGCATCTGGGCATGAGTGTTTTCACTTCTGTGAATCATTACGGTTAATGTTGGCTCTAGATCCTTTGCTCATACATTATAGCACATTAATGACACCATTCAAATGCCATCCCTAGTTGGAATGGTGCACCACTCTAACCTATTGTTCATGGTTTTCTAGGTGCTTCTCCATCAACCTCTGAACCTGTTCGGATGCTATTGAATCCACTTTCCTTATGACAGATTTCTTACTTTAAGACTCAGGAATATAATGGCCCAGAATTTTTCCCTTGCCATCTTTAAAATCAGTAACCTTAAAACAACCTTACTGCTCGCTTCTGAACTTGGGACCAAATCCACATTCCAGCTGTAGTCAAGCAGTCACATAACTCAGTCTCTCTCTTTCTCTATCTCTCTCTCTCTCTCTCTCTCTCTCTCTCTCTCTCTCACACACACACACACACACACACATACACACACACACACGAGAATTTCTAGCCACAGATTGTCCTTATGTGGAACATGGGATATCAATCAAGTAATCATAGGTGGAAAAACCTGAAGTTCTGGCTGTTTGTTTTATGAGCATTGAAATATCATTAAAAGTATGTTTCTTTTGACAGCAATAAGACATTGTAATTTTTGTTTTTCACTTCCCTATATGGATTTTCATTTTAAATTATATTATTCACAGCATTTCAAAGTTGAGAGAATATGGAACTCTCAAGGCCACAAAGAAAGAAACAGATATTTAAGAAGCCTCTGGAGACTCACAGATAACACAGTTTACACTTACTTAGACTCCGTCTAAGCAACATTCCATATAAGTAAATTGGAAGGTTGGCGCAAGATAGGTAAAATATCACATCCTCACCTTGCTTCATAAGTTTCTTCTTCTCGCTTTTCCTTTTGTTTCTTCATAGTGCCTGTTCCTACCTGAAATAGTATTGATGTATTTGCTTATTCATTTGTTCTCTCTCTTTATGCACTTAAATGAAAAGCTTGCAACAGTAGGAACTTTGTCCTGTTTATTCCCTGCTCAATTTGGTCCTAGAATCAGACCTGGTACATTGTATGTGCTCAGGAAATATTGTTGCAGTGAATGAAGGAATGAACATAAGAGAGAAGAGTCATATTCAAAGGAATATGGTTGATTTCATTTTATAGTGATTAAAAAGTTGCATTGTGAATATAATCCTTCCTTATAAAATGAAATTGATAAATGAAGACTAAATCTCCCAAGAAATACGATTCTGTGTTCACTAAACGCAAATTCGTATTTATTATCTAGGAAACAAAGTAGGGCAAGAAGAACTTAACTATTAAGCCAGAGACAGTTGTGCTGTGCTAAAGAATGGAATTGTCGCCAGACGCGGTGGCTTATGCCTGTAATACCAGCACTTTGGGAGGCCAACGTGGGCGGATCACCTGGGGTCAGGAGTTCGAGACCAACATGGTAAAACCCCGTCTCTACTAAAAATACAAAACAAAACAAAACAAAAGTAGCTGGGCCTGGTGGCGTATGCCTGTAATCCCTGTTACTCGGGAGGCTGAGGAAGCAGAATCGCTTGAACCTGGGAGGCAGAGGTTGCGGTGAGCTGAGATCATGCCATTGTACTCCAGTCTGGGCAACAAGAGTGAAACTCTGTCTCAAAAAAAGAAACAAAACAACAAAAAAAGAATGGAATTGTCGCTAATATTCTTGAAGGCACCTTTAAAAATCAGAGACATGAGTATAGAGCTCATTGGTAATATAGGGTACATTATAATAGAAAAAGCATCAGACTCAGAGTTCTATCTCAATAAAAAAGTGCTCAATATATGTTGGGAATTAGTTTTAATATATTATAATTTTATTATTAATTATACTCTGTAGGCATATGTATGTATGTAGGTGTTTATATATGTACTAGGTATAATGGTTAAGAAGATCAGCCAGATTTGGTTTCAAGTCCTAGCTCTGTCACATACCAACCAGTGACCACAAGAAGATTCTTAATCTATCTGGGCATATTGTTCTCATTTATTTCCTTGGCTTGTGGTAAGTACCAGAGACATAATGTATATAGCTACTTTACCTATGTCTGGCAAGATAAATAGTGATGATAATGATTATAATGGCAATATTGGTTTATTTAAATTAAAGTAATGTAAATGGAACAAACTGCAGTTTTACCATACTAAACAAAATTATCTTTCGAGGTAGAAATAGAATTTATAAGGAAGACCTTCCTTTTCCCTTGATACTATATTATTTCTTCCTAATCCTTTGATGTTATAATTCTACAAAAGCAAATGATGTGACTCTAGGTGTTATTTAGAATTATTGCAGCTAAAAGAACAGAAAAATAAGAATATATATACACTGTTTTATGAACAAAACACACAAATGGCTAAAAGATATTTAAAGATCAAAAATATTTTAACAGTTACTGAAAGATGGTATTTTCAAAAATATCTCAACATAAAAATGCTCTGCCTCCAGGTCTTAAAAAATATATTTGGCTATTTCTCCATTTGGAGTTTGTTTTAAGGCTCAAGTACAGACTGTTAAGTTTACTAATGGGCCTTGTTTTCTCCTTGTTCTCTCTGAGCACTGATTTTTTTTTTCTCTGATTAGTGAAGTTTTGTTGTACAATTTTATACCTTGTAAACACACATACACAGGCACATTGATTAAATTTGCAGTCAGGCACTATATTATTTTAAATAGTCGCTGGCATGTATCACAATTTCATCAGATGCTTTTTCTAGTAATAATAATAAAATGTATCTAATAAGGCATATGTTAGTAGCCCTGTGTATGAAGTAGCCTAACTTAAAAGGAGATACGTGTAGCCGTCAGAACTTAAAATATAAAGAACAAAACAGAAACTTAGCCTCCCAAAATGGCAAGACTTTTCTATGCCTATTTGGATATATGACTGTAAGATGAAGAACAAAGTTTCTGAAATAAGTAAATTTTCCCTGTGCTGTTCTTTACATTTCTATAGTTTTTAAAATATTCCTTGTCTCCAGTGCCCAAAGACTGAACTAAGTCTCCTGTTGACCAGGGACCACTCCCAATATAAATCTTCAGCAGCCTTGCCTTCTCTGAATAGTCCTCAGGTTCCAGGAGTCTATGTATACCACATACGTGCCCTGCATCCCATGCTCTTAAACAATTATTCCTACCCAACTGTCAATTACTGTAAGCACTGTTGTTCATATCAGAGGTTAGCAATTTATAGCCTAATGGCCAAATCCAAACCATCATCTGTTTATGCAAGAAAAATGTCATTGGAACAGAGCCACACCCATTCAGTTATTCTTCTGTGGCTTCCTTCATGATATAATGGCCAAGTTGAGTAGATGCCCTGGAAACTATGTGGTCCACAGAGCATAACACATTTGCTATCTGGCCCTTTGCAGAAAAAGCTTGCTGACCCCACATCATCATTGCACCTGAGCCCTCAGACTACATCCTGTAATTGTAGTTTCAGTTTCTGCCTTCCAGTCTGCCTCAAGATCTGGTCCTAATTATCACAGCTTTGGAACCCTTACCCCATCTTCTCTGACTTCTTGATTGTCCCTTGGATGTATGCTCTGAAATAGCACCTCTACAAACCACTTCGGCTCCTGTCTAATCCATTTTGGCTCCTTTCTTTGACTGCAATGTACACCCCTTAGACTACAAATACTTCCAGCCACATGGATGTCAGCCAAGTCTTACTCAGTTTGGCTTTAACTTCTCAACATTAACCTACATGTCTGCTATTCCTTTTGGATTCACCTGTTCCTTCAGATAAGGCCTCTGGCAAATATAATAGATGTTAATGAATTCACTTTGTAACTTATATATCAAAGTGTAGAGAAACATTCCCCTGCCTAATCTTTTCTCTTTTCTCCCTCTCTCTCTCTTTCTCTCCCCATATTTTGTGTATATATATATATATATATATATATATATATATATGTGTGTGTGTGTGTGTGTGTGTGTGTGTGTGTGTGTGTATATATATGAATATATATATATAAGAATATGTATTCTTTTTTCTTGAAACAGTAGCTATTCTTTAAGCAGTTGAGTTACTTTCCCAAAGCAGAAAAATGGCAAATTACTTTTTTATCAGAATTCCTCCTTAAAGAGTCTATTTAAAGATTTTCAGGGAGTTTGAGCTGCAAAGGAGTTGTCTTCTAAGTTTACCAGTTGCTCTCTCATTCATCATGGTGTTCAAGCTATTACCATATTTCCACAAATCATTGTATACATATATTACAACTAAAGAGAAACAGACTAAGGCTTGTATGTGGGAAACTGCTCTTCATAGAGTCACTCATTTTGGTTAGGTTTAGGGTTTGTTTTTTGATTTAAAAATATATATTTTAGGGCAAACTCATCTTAGTTTACTATATACATTATTACCTGCAGTAAAAGACTATATGCTTGAATTTCACAAGTCTCTATGAGCTATAATCTGTCTCTCCCATTTTTGCATTGTTTGGTAGGGGTTCCAAACTCAGCCCAAATTTCTCACAGAGGACAAGGTTTAGACATGCAAAAGCCCAGGAGTTTTACTTAGGCTAATAAATGGTTATCGTGATCTACAAATACAACCCTGATTAATGAATTTTCTCGTAGCCATTCCCTGATCCCTCTCTTTAGACATGACATTTACACCCAGATAACAACTTACTCAGAAGTTTTACTAAAACTTAGAGGAACTAAAGATAGGGCAGGGAAGGACTTTCATTTTAGTATTTATCTTTTCTGAATGTTATTGCCAGTTTGTACAATGGCTACTTTGTTTGCCTACAGAGTCCCTACTCTAACAGTATCTCATTCATTATTTATAACTCACATTAGGATACTTTGAGTATGGAAGATGCTGCTGAAAACCAATTCTCCTCTCCTTATTTTGTTAATCCTGGATTAAAATTAATGAATTTTATAGCAGAAAGAAAATGAAATAATTCATAAAGCTAATATGGCAAATACAATGGAATTCAGAAAATTAAATTTTAATACGTTTCACTTTGTAACTTCTTGGTTGAGTACGATGTGATGTCTGCTTTTATTGCTTTATTTCTATAAACCTTGTGGTAAAAATCATTACAATATATGTTCTGTCTTCAACTAACCTAGCAATGGTAAAGCTATCCAGAAATGAAATATGAATTTAACCACAGCAATGAATCAGACTGACTCAACTAATCATATATACCCTTTATTCCTGGAATATCTGTGTTCTGCACATTCCCATCTGACAAGTTCATCTTCAAGTTATTAGAATTGGTGATTATTTTACAGCATTAGAGCAATATAATAAGAAAATCTAAGCATATAAAGTCTTGCTTAAATCAATAGTTAGAGCAAATATTGTTAAATATAAATAGTCAACATATATGGGCAAAAATCCAAATAGATATTTCACCTAGAATAATTATTTCCATAATGCATTTTGGGAAATGCATTTGGGAAATGCCCTAACCTGTATGGCTTAGAGCAAAGTGGCTTCATCACTTTAGCCATCTTTTTTTTTTGTCATATGTAACATGGGGGATGGATGAGAAGGGGGCTGCTATTAGAATATTTAACACCACTGGTCACTGGTTTGGAATAATTAGACAAGGCATCTCTCTTTGGATAAATAAAATCCTGAGAGCATCGCATGATTAAAATTGGAAGAAGACATTTCTTATATTGGATAGACACAGCTCCTCATCAGAAGAGAAGGATTGGCCAACAGAGTGGAAATCTGACTTTATCATCTACTTTCCCCTTTAGCTAGATGTTCTTGTGCAATGAACAATCTACAGAAACGTGTGTGGATGTTAGCCTGTAAGAGAACTAGAGAGGTAGACAGCCGCTAATTTCTTCCATCTCAACCACCATTGGTTCTTCCTGTAATATGAAAGTATAATGTTCTGAACAAGAGAGGTTATGATAAGACCAGATGTGGAAATACGCTTACATTTCTGTGCACTGCATTATGTACATTCACAGCATGGAGTACGTGTGGGCACATGGTCTAAAAGACTAGACTAGAAGTTTCTAAAATTTTGAACAGTAAGTTTTTACAATTTTGAACAGTAAGAAGGAAGAGATTAGCTGGAGAAAGCCCAACTGCTTCCTAGATAGGAGCCTAGAATTCAACATTTGCCTTGATGACTTCACTATTGCCCAGTAACCAGTGAACAAAAGTATCCACTCTCTTACCCAACTGACATTTATAGAACACCCCACTCAACAAGAGGAGACTATATATTTTTTTCCAGTACACACATAACACCAAGATTGACCATAGCCTGGACCAAAAAATAAGTCTTAATAAGTTTTAAAACATTGAAGTCATTCAAATTATGTTCTGTGCTACAATGGAATAATATTCAAATAAAACATAAAAATATTTCTGATAAATCCCCCAAATTTTGTAAATTCAGTAACTTCTAAATAACTGTGGGTCAAATAAGTGAAAAGGAGATTAAACATTACTTTTGTTTGCATGAAAATGGAAAAGCAACATAGCAACATTTGTGGAATGCCACTAAAATGATGCTTAGGGAAATTTTATATTCTTAATTTTTTCTTTTTCTTTTTTTTTGAAACAGGATCTCACTCTATTGCCCAATCTGGAGGGCAGTGATCAAAGCTTATTGCAGCCTCAAATTTCTGGATTCAAGGAATCTTTCCAACTCAGCCTCTCAGGTAGCTGTAACTATAGGTGTACCCTACCAAGAAAATAAAAACATTGTTTTTTAAATTTTTGTATAGAAAGGATCTTGCTATGTTCCCAAGGTTTGTCTCCAACTTCTGGCCTCAGGCTATCCTCTTACCTCAGCCTCTCAAAGTGCTAGTATTACAGGAATCAGCCATCATGTCTGTCCTATATCCTAAATTCTAATAACAGAAAAGAATGAAAAGAATGATATCGAATCAATAATTTCAGCTTTTACTTAAAAAAAGAAACTAGAGACAGAAGAGCAAATTAAATTCAAAATGAGTAGAAAAAAAGAAAATAAAGGTTAGTCTATAAATCAATTAAGTTAAAAAAAGAAAAACAGAGTAAAACAATAGAAAAAATAATGAAACTAAAACCTGGCTCTTGGAAATCAATAAAATGGACAGACTTTAGCTGGAGTTATCAAGAAAAAAAAAGGAAAATATTAAAATAGGAATGTGAGAAGTGATGTCATTACAGAATCTATAGATAGAAGGATAAGAAATATTGTGAAAAAGCTTATGCCAAAAATGACACCTTATATGAAATAGTTTAATTCCTTGAAAGAAACAAATGACTTAAGCTCACTCAAGAAGAAAAAGATAACCTGAAAAGTCCTATATCTCTTTAAAGAATGAAATTAGTGGTTCAACATCATCCCATGTTGACTACAAATAAGTATTTACCTTGGTAACTTGACTGTTGCCCAGGGGTCTGATCTTCAGCTTTGCAAGTTAAGAAAATTGATCCCACCACTGCCCAAATGTTGAGAATGCCAATCTACATTAAACAGTCTCATTTTCCAAGTGAAGGAAATCTTAAGTCACCTTTTTCAGCATAAGCTACAAACTTAGCCAAATGGATAGATTTCTTGATGAGTATGAAGTCAGAAAAAGTGATCTTAGAGTCCAAATTATGTCTCCTTCACAAGAGTAGAATGGTTGTCAGCAAGGCACAAAAGTCACGTTGGTCTGGCAAGCTAGCTTTTCCCAGGAAGATAATTGCTTGGACACTGAAAACATTGCCTTGTGTTTCTTTTTCTATGCTTCTAAGATTTATGAATATCTCTTCTGGTAATCATCTTTCTTTAGATATATTTGCATCTTTCTTCAAATATATTTGCATTATATTAGGTTAAGGTGAAGTTTCTCAGTCTGGGCACTATTGCCTTCTTGGACTGGATATTTACTTGCCATGGGGGCTTCTTGTGCATTATAGAGTATTTACTAGCATCTCTGACCTCTAGTAGATGCCAGTAACTGCCATAGGTTGTGAGAACCACAAATGTTTCCAGACATTACCAAATGTTAAGTTGGGGCAAAAATTGCTTTCTTTCAGGAACTACTGAGTTAGGCTCAAGTATTGTCGACCTAGGTACCTTCAGAATAGCTTTCTCTGTTAATCGTATATTACATGTTGATTTTAGCATTCAAATCTCTGAGAATGTAATTTTTCTTATTATCTTTTCCTTGCCTTCCACTTCTCAATGAGTAAAAATTTTTCTGCACGAAGAGTACTAGTAAACTGTGTACAAAGGTGATTTTAATCAGAGAGATCGAGGTGAGTAAAGGAATATGGAAACAATGTATTTGGAGAAAAACAAAGCCACACAGATTAGAGAGCGTATATGACAGTCTTAAACTCTCCTTAATTAAAATATTAACCTCATTTATTATTCTATTAATAAATAATAATCAATGTTAAAAATTTAGAATATTTCAAGAAAAATGCCAAGAGTTACATATTTATCTTGTCTTGGGGCTTGTGATCCCTAATGAGATACGTACTGTATTTACTGCTATTTCATACATGAGAAAACTGAAGCAACTTAGCCAAACACACAATAAATAGAAGAACTAGTTAACAAACTTATTTTTTTCTGCATCTGTAATCTGAGCTCTAGACATTGTGCTCTACTACATGGGCAGACAAAGAGAAATGAGAAAATCTTTTAGAAAGTTCCCAGTCCAGTAGATCCTCAATAATACAATTTCATCTTTACATATTGTTTTATCATTTTAGAGTATCTATCCATTAAGTATCAACTGATATAAATATTACAACATTACTATGTAGTTTTAATATTCTAAGCATTGAGCAAAACATGTTCTCTGAAACTGACATTTGGAAATTTTTGTTTCAAAACCTTGTTTCTGAACTTTGTTTGCTATCATATCTGTGAAAATGAGACGTAAATAATGAGGGAAACTGTAGCATCTCTATGGTTCAAAGACTGGCTACAATCAGCTGCCTCCAGTTCAGAGGCATTAACCAAGATGACGTAGAATATTATTTGAGAAAGTCTTAGGGGAATGTTCAAGTTAGACTGGCATGTAATGGCAGTAAAATAACAATGTGTAGGAAGCACTAGCAAAATGTTTATAAACGGCATTTCAATCAGAGAGATCAAGATGAGCAAAACAATATGATTTGCTATTATTTTGTTATTGTTGTTAAAGATTGTTTTCTATTATTTTTGTTATTAAAGGTAGATGATTTTCTATCATTTTGTTATTGCTGTTAAAGGTAAAATATCTTTGTATTATTCCTCTGCATTATTTGAGACAGGTAGATGAAAATGGAAACCCCTCCCACATTTAAAAATTCACATTGATGTGGATGTGTTTTTATCACCTTAAGCGACGGCTGTTTATAATTTAACCACATAAGAGAATCAAGGAATAACTTCCAGCTAAAACAAGTATAGCTCAGGTCCTCTGTCCAATAGGAAGAGATAAGGCAAAGACTCTATATACTCAAAAGATTTTTTGATTGGCAGACCCCTTTCAAACATTTGGATTTACATCCTAATTTATGTGCAGGGTTCAACAATTTAGTGCCAGCCACTACAAAGTATAGTGCCAGCTGGAAGTTCTGGTAAATAGGAAGTAATTTTTAAAAACAAAGATCACATTATTTGTTTTAAAAAAATACAGTATATTTTGAGAATAAACTTAGTCTATATTATACACACACATGCACACATACATAGATACATACTATGTATGTACACACATAGTTTGTATATAAATAAATAATTATTTTATACTTTAAAAGTGTTTGACGATGTTATGGAAGGAATTATTTCAGACTGGAAAAACTGATGGCTGTGGGCAGGTACACACAATGGTCATGTCTACAAGATCCTTTTGAGAAGACTGACCTCTTTAATTGGATCATACTTCTGTAATAATTTTCACTTATTTAGCATTTTAAAATTCTCCTTTACCTGAGATTAATACTTGTAATACGGCTTTAAAAGAGCCTAAGAGCCCTTTTCTCCAACCACCCCCCCCTAGTGTTTTGTATATAAAAACTACCTGGGATATTCATTTCAAGTATTGGTTCTTGAGTCTCATTTCTGAGGATTCTAATAAGTAATAAGCAGGTGTAGGATGAAGCTCAGGAATCTGCTTTTTATAAGCCATGCCAAAATTCAAGAGTTGGTCCCAGACCACAATTTAAGAAATATCTGTAAAGAAACACCAACAAAAATGGCATAAAATGTATAAAATTTCAAATCTTTAGGAAGTAATGATTATCTCAGCCATAAAGGAGGAAAATACTTAATATTTCTAAAGATGAATTTTTAATAAAAGAGAACTTATTCTGAAGGCCTTAGGTTTGGGAAACATTACTTGTGGCTAATGTCAGATCTAGAATCTCCCCCATAGTGGCATTCAGGACAAATTCAGCCACCAGATGGAAGACTCAACCAACAGATCAAAAGCAAGTGTCCATCATGAAATCAAAACACATTCAGTGGTAATTTATTATCTTTCTAAATAGCATAGTAAGAGCAGTCAAGTCAGTCAGAACTGTAATTTTAACCTCCCCATCTGAAATTCTTTCTTCCCTATACTGCTTCAATAACAACAAATGTCTCAGAAATTATTGGAATGAAGTTTAGACAATACACATTTAATTCCCCCTCTCTTTTCAAAACACACCACTTTTGAGTCAATCAACTTATCTATTGTCTTGCTGTTTTTGATGTTTGTCTAAAAATCTGGAAAAAAGAAGTCACCCTACACTGTTTGTAAAAGTGGAGTCGGTACATGTATTTTTTAAATGGAATGTGTTTGTGATAAAAATTTTCCTTCAGCACTTGATCATTTTAAGACATTTTAACTGAGCAAGAAACAGCTCCAGTGCAATCAGCCATTTAAGAGAACACAAGAGGGTTATATACTTCTGTAACAAGTTTCTACACAATGAAAAATCTCCCAGGACAATTTACAACATCCTAAAATAAATTATCCCTGAAAGAAATTATGAGGCTGACGAGGCAGCAGAGCATAGTGGTTAAGGCTGCAGATTCTATAGCTGAGCTGCTCAGTTGGAATTCTTGCCCTCGCTAGACTGTGACCTTGGTCAAAGTACTTAATCTCCATGTAATGGATAGAATTAGTACCTATTTATTAGGTTGTTAGGAGGATTACATGATTAAATATATATTAAAGGGCTTAAAACAATGGCTGGTACATGGCAAGCACAATTTTATTTCTTGAACTACATTTACATGGTGCTACGTGCAATGGATGAGGAAAGATGAGATGATGGCTGAGGGAAAAATTATGACATGTTAAATATAACTAAATGTATTAAACATTGATCCACCAAACGATGATGATGTCACAGCAAATTCCAAATGGAAAAAGAGAAATGTTTCAGTATTTAGAGTGTCTGACTCCAAAAAACTAGTATTTGGGCTGAGACAAAAATGCATGAATAATTTCAGAATAAATACAAAATTTAAATATTTAATCAGACCTTTTAAAAGTTGAAGGAAATCAAATGGCGTTTAATTAAAGACAAATGGAGTAATTTTAAGTGCCCTGCTAACAGAGCAGAGCAACTGTCTCTATCACACATTTAGTTCAATGCCTGCTGTTCTCTGGAAGACCTGCCAGTTGAAACTGAGCTAGGCTCAGATCCCATAAAATAGCATATAACAGGTCCAATGTCAACGAGTACATGGCACTTATTCCTGAGGCAACACACTGACAAGCTCCATGTCATTTAACACAGTTCATGGGAGTAGTGAAAAAAGAGGATATCTATCAGAAGTCATCAGACTATGTGGTCAAGAGGCAAGCAAGAGTGAAGAGGGAAGGAGGTCAGTAGTGTTTCCCACCTTCAGCAGAATGTATTTAAAGTAGCTTTGCCTATGGTTATTGCTAATGAGAGAGATCTGGGACAGGTTGAATAAGACATGATTCTCTCCCTGTGCTTGATATAATAGCACAGATGGTTCATTTGAAGAGGTGGGGGAAAACCCAAAGCACACAGTTTTATCAAGTTCAATTGACTTCATTCTTGAATCTGCAAAATTTGGTTTGAAACCTTGTGAGACCCAAGTTTCTTGTGAGAGTTCTGGGGTTTCAGATTTCATTCAAGTGGAAAATGAACAGGCTGTCTCTCAGCAGCATATTGCTTTGGCTCTAGGTAGATCAGGGCCATCTGGGGTTGAGGGTCCACCAACCGCCAATCCCAGCATCACATCTCAGCTCCAAACACCACCCTCCTACAGACAATCACTTTCTCCAGTTTTATATGCTGTAAATTCCAAGGAATCTCTGCCTCCTCAGTAATGAAGATCTTGTTCCCTGTATTTTGGTAGAAATGCCTTCATATCTCTTGTTCTACGTTGACAATCATTAACCCCTTCCATTCTTTAAGAAGCGCCTGTTGTGGAGGGATGGGGAAAGGAGAAGGGCAGTCCATGGGAGAGACATACGGAGGCCATGATTGTCACAATGAGGAAGATTTTTCCATTAAATGGCTTAGAATAAATGATATCCGATGTCCGATGTGACAAAACACTATCCTGAGTCAATGCTCAGTGTGAAATACTTAAAAGCAATACTTCTAATAGTGATTGTAATATTCTTCTTTCTTTTTTTTTTTGTATTTTGTTATGGACATTAGAAGCCCACCACTGTGCAATGATTCACCTGGGTGCAGAGGAGTAGGCTGAGGGGAAAGGAAAGAGGGATGTGAAGGAATGTTGGGGAATGGTACAGTCGGGCAAATGAACATTCCATGTCAAGTCCAGGAGTAATCATATTTCATGTCTAGTGATTTCTGTCTAACAGCCTACTTTTGGTTCCATTTCTTTTCAGGTCACACAGTAAAAACTAAGGCCTTGAATAAAATTTCATTTTCTTTTACTAAAAAAACTGATTTGAAGTCAAGCAACATCTGATCATTAATGTTGTTTTAATAGAATTGTTCGTATTAGCTATCTTTTAGTGGTTTAATGAAGTAGGTTTAACTGGATTGGTGTTTGGTACTCCACGGCCAGAACTTGAAAAATTAGGCTTGCTGAGATTCAGTGACTTGTTACTATTACTTCCAAGGTGCTTTTTAATAAAATTAACTCTGGATAGTGTTTATTTAGGAAGAACAAATGATGCATCATATTTCATTTTTCTTTTTCTTTTTTTGAGATGGAATTTCACTCTTGTTCCCAGACTGGAGTGCAATGGCACGACCTTGGCTCACTGCAGTCTCTGCCTCCTGGGTTCAAATGATTCTCCTGCCTCAGCCTCCCGAGTAGCTGGGATTACAGGCATGTGCCACCATGCTCGGCTAATTTTGTATTTATAGTAGAGATGGGGTTTCACCATGTTGGTCAGGTTGGTCTTGAACTCCTGACCTCAGGTGATGCACTTACCTTGGCCTCCCAAAGTGCTGGGATTACAGGCATGAGCCACTGCACTTGGCCCATATTTCATTTTTCCAAGTCTTGAACTTATTGTTTGAAACAAAATATTATTGTGAAAAACTATGCCCAGAAATTGGGGGTTAGTTAGGAAAGGGTTTTGTTAACAATTTATTGAATATATGGAGAGGCATGTCTTTAAAAAATGGTTATCTACACATTTCAACCAATTCTAAGGATGCAAAAAAATATTTTTTAATGTGCGTTTTGACAAGACTATATCTTCTGGTATACTGATGTAAAACACTAAAATGTCACTTCTATTTTTTATTAATGAGGTTATGGGAGGAGAACAGAACATTAAAAGGGTCAGAGAAGTCATGAATTGTAGGTTTAAATAATGGTGGATGGGTTAATTATCTGAAAGGTTTTATTTTGTTTACTTGTCTTTAGGATATTAAAAATATTTTAACCATTTCATTACAAAGCTTTGGCGTGGTAAACTATCTTAGAAGTCAAAATACACTGAATCATCTTGGACAAATAATACATGATCAGTTTTCTGAAGAAAACCAGCTTTTCTCAGTATATTTGATGAGGCTTTTAATGGACAATGTAAATTGTTTAATTAGAGTTTCTTGACACAGTCTTGCATTTAAAATAGGTCATTATAAAAATTTTACTTTGTATTTTTATAAAGATGGGCTGGAAGGAAGTCATTTTGGACCAGAGCCAACCCACAACACAATGCAGAGCTGTTTCTTTTTTTGATAAAGGTTAAGAATTGCACATTACAAAGGTCAAAATCTTTTTTTTTTCCCTTTGCCAAAGGTCAAATGGTGTTATATTTATATTGTCCCTTTAAAACTGTGATTAAACATTTTTATTTGTACTGTCTTTAGCTGTTACTCAACATCTGGGTAAAATGTCAGAATCACTTTTCATCTTTGTTAAATGCTTTTGTTCCTACTCAGCAGCTGGGGTAAGAGTCACACTAAGGAAACAACGTAGACTCCTGCCTTACTGTGTCGGCTGCCACAAAGGAAGGAGAGCAAGGTGTGCTAAGGGCAGAAAGTCTTTGTTCTGAAGCCCTCCTTGATGCAGTTTGACCTACACAAGTTCAATATCACAGCATGTTCTGAAAACTGATTGAATAGCAGTCACTCTTACAAATTAAGGTAATAGCAAGAACACGTTTAATACGTTAGACTGGTGATTTTAACGGCTCAGGTTTTCATTATGACTCAACAACATGCTAGTAGAATTTTTTTCAATGTTAGGAAGCAAGACCAGGATACAAGAAGTTTAGGTACAGCAATCAAATCCCTACTGGATGGGGAGAATGCAGATGGGCAAGTGCAGAGCCAGGGCGAGCGCTTTTGGGCTCCAGCCCCACGGTAGCTTCTAGGGTGTGTTACGATTAATACTCTTTTAGCATTTGCCATCCATTGATGATTGAATGTTAAACCAGCTTAATGGAGAGTCAGGGTGACAGCCTTTTACACCCTGACCTCTTGGTACCTGGCTCCTTGTCCAGCATCCAGGAAGAATCAGATCACATGGACTTGAAGGGTGGTGAATGCAGGGAAGGATGATGAGTGATGGAGGTGGTTCTCAGTGGGATGGAGGGAGACTAGAAAGAGGATGGAGGGGGAAGATGATCTTTCCCTGGAATTCCAACATCCCACAACTAATCTCCTCTCTGACCGTCACCAGGCATGGTGGGCCAGAGTGGTCTTGGAAAAAATAACATTTAGGCATGAGAACAGGAATGCGTTTTCCCATTTAGAGTTGTGAGTTTTTAGGCTTGAGGGTAGGGCCTTTGCCAGGGACTGACATCTTCTACCCAGTATTTCCCTACCGTCTGTCCATATTACAAGCAACTGTTCAAGTAGCATTCAAATAAGGCAAACATTGAGCTGTAACCAATCCAGTTGTTTCTGTGCCTCACTTTCCTTTTCTGTACATCACTTTTTTTTGGTTTGTTTCTCTGTCTTTCTGAACCTATTCTGGTTCAGGAGCTATCCAATTTGTGAATCATTGTTTGCTCAGTTAAACTCTGTTAAATTTAATTTGTCTAGGGTTTTCCTTTGAACACTTTTCACAGGCAGATTTAGGACAACTTTCCACCGTCATTGTAAGACTGGTTTGACTTTCTCTCCTTTAACTTTCCCTACACAGGTGGCACTGATTGGACTCTCTTTTGCTTTCACTCAGCTGAACATTATTTGTGAATTATCCTGCTGTTTAACCCCAGTAATTATTTGCTGTAATCTCCATTTATCCAATCCAATACAATTTAGAAGAGTAATATATTATTTCCTATATATTAGAAAAGAACACTGTTAATTTTTATTTATATTATTTATTTGATGAACCTCATTGTTTAAGGAAGAGAATCATAAATGCCACCCTACTAACCACAAGAAAAACCTCAATGAAAACCTAGTCAAAACTATAGAAGTCTGCTGCTTATGATCATTATTCTTAAAACCGAAAATTTCAGGGAGGATGAAGTGTTACAAATAAAGAGTAGCATTTGATTTGTTTGTTCGATTGGTTGTTATTTGATAGTGTAGTATACTGACACCTGTCAGATATGAATTTACAGAGTTAACCTCTTTATGTAAAATCGGACGTTTTTGTTTACTCACCAGCCCCTTCCTAGCATCTGTTAACTCTTCTGGAACGGCTGTCTCTTCCTGTCTAATATCAATTCAGGGATTCATTTCAGCCTCTCAGTTCACAATATCTAAGAAGAATAGTGGTCAACTACCCACTCCAACGATGGACAATGTGATACAGGCCCAAGTCAATCTGATTATTGCATTTTCTTGGTTGTGGTGAATGGTTCTAAGAGCAGCATATAATCTAAGATAGTTCAATCAATGTGTACTTTATGACTTTTGCTACACATACCTAAAACCAAGATCTATTGTTTTTACTGAACTTTCTACAGGATGAATAGGAAAGGATATGAGGACCTATGAGTGTATTTTTATATGATAAATGGAGGGAAAGCCGTGAATGTGACTGGCACAAGGGAAATGTGCTAGACTGTGTACAGTATAACCAAATCCTGGTAACCCTGCTTGAAACCTGGGTCAGGTACCACCTGAAGCAAAGCAGTTGCTACACCTAAGAGTTATGGGAACCTCTAAATACATTTCCTTTTTTATAAGCTAGTTTTAATTTTTGTTACTTTTTTTTATCACTTTTTAATGATATCCAATTTTATTCATCCTTATGCCATATCCTTGTGGCAATCATATAGCATAGATATAATTATTTGCATTTATAAAAGCAGGGAATAATCTTAGCTAAGCAAGTTGCCCAAGGTCAACATTTAGTAAATGTCACAGTTGAGGTTTATAGCTATGTCTAACTAATAAAGCTTAACCTCTTATCATTACAAAATTCAAAAATACCCACTTACAAAGAGGGGAAAACAATGTGGTTTCAAAGTCAGGATATACAGCTAAACTATTATCTGTTTTTACTGGCTTTGAATACATGGACAAATAATCCTGCAAGAATGTGACAAAATATCATGAAATAATGAAGCCATGAAACTTTGGAATAGTTTGGTCTTTTATAAGGATATATCATATGATTCTGTTATGCTTTATATAATTTATTTTTGTTGTAATTACATAACCTTCCTCCCTGTAGTAGAATGAATCCTAAATTGACGCTTTGTTCTCCCATACTCCTGGCTCTTTCTGGACCGGATATGACTCATTTTGTTGAGCTTAGCTTCCCCATAAGTCTTCCCACAGAAAAATTGTTTTGATTAATATTTAAAGTATGATGAGGATTGTTTCCTGTTTTTCTTAAGCTGTCTGCCCAGTTGCTGTTATCCCACAAATGATTTGTAGGCATGCAGGTTTGTATAGTTTCTAATGCTGTAACAAAAACAAATACAGCATTGTTTTTTCAAATTGCTACACCCAGGATGCTGGAATAAGAGTAGATATTACATATTGAGTTTCTGAGTACAATTTCATTTTTTTTAAAGAAGCTGTGCTTCTTTTTAAAACATGTGAGACTCTTAACAAAGTGTCCTTTAGAATTACTTCTCCATTATGTATGCTGTAATGTGGAGTCTCTCTGTCCTTCAGATAATAGCATAGTTAAAAGACCAGAAAACTAAGCAGTACAATTGAATCTATAACTTTTTATATATAACCTTGAGCAAACAACTTAACTTAAATTGAAGATAGTAACAGAATAAGTCAACTATAAACTTGTCAGAAAAGAAAGGTGGGGAAAAGAGTGAAACTTCTCCATGTTGAGTATAGGAATACGAAGAACCAATATATTTAAAAATATTGTGAAAGATAGATTGCAGGACAAATACATGCCTGAGCCCATTGTGTGTTAGTACATGGCAAGTATTTCAGTGTAGAAAAGGCAGAAAGTGGGTGATAACCCAGGTTCAGCCAGACATTAGAGATTCTTTCATGGCAGATTAAAGATCTCTATCCTAAAGGGAAGAAGAAGCTATTGAGATATTACAATATTTCAACAATATTATTACAGTAGAGAGAAATCATCAAACTGGCATTTCCAAAATATTACTTAGGTGGCAATATGAAAACCTGATTGGGTGGGCCTAGAATTTTCACTATTTGATGACTTGATAAGATGAGAAAAAATGGTCTATAAAAATAATAGAGATTCCTTAATTGGTCCTCAGGATAAATGATGACTCCATTTATTGAGAAAGTGGCATTCAGGAGATGCAGCATTATTTGGTTGGTAAAGGAGCCCGTTCAAGGTTTGTTTTATTTCTTTGGTAGTTAATCACTTTGTATTAAACTAAGTAATTCTTTATTTTGAAGTTTCCTTGCCAAATAACAGATGATTACTACATCATGGTTGTACCTTTACTGATACTATGTTTTAAATACATAGTTCTTGAAAATATGAATAGAGAAATGATATAAAATTAAGAACAAGGTGCAACAATAACAATGACTCTTTTTAAAAGTTCTAAATAACTTATTTGTCAGTTAATAAATCAAAATGGAAGTTTTAAAACTAGAACTAAATGACATTATAATTATTCATATGAAAACTGCCAGGATGCTGGAAACATATGCTTTATTTGTGATGGCATTATTATCTACATAGAAAAATATACAAATAGATTTCATAGAAAATGCAAGAAAAGTTGTAAATGAATTATTTAATGAGAAGGTTTAGCAACTGGATAAAAATTAATACCCAAGTATATTAATAGAGTATATAATTTTTTGAAACCTACAGATTGCAGTAGAAAAACAAAATGAGATACTTAGATGTGTAAATATTTATAATACTCAGAAAATTATGAAACATTATTTAAAGCCATTAAAGAACATTTACATAAATAGGAGATATTAAAAATTTCAGTATCACAATGATGTCAATTCTTGCAAAATAATTAACAGATTCAATGCAATTAAAATTAAAATGCCAACATATTTATATAGTGGTTGACAGTCTAATTAAAATTTGGCTGGAAACACTAAGCATCATGAACATAGCAAAGGCATTCTTAAGGAAAACAAACAAGGTAAAGTAGATGTGTCCAAATAGCTATCAGGACTTATTATAGGTCTATATTAAATGGTAACAATGGAAAGAATAGGCAGGTAGGGCATATTGGCTCATGCCTGTAATCCCAGCACTTTGGGAGGCTGAGGTGGGCAGATCATGAGGTCAGGAATTCAAGACCAGCCTGGCCAATATGGTGAAACCCCATCTTTACTAAAAAACTATAAAATTAGCCAGGCATGGTGGCATGCACTTGTAGTGCTAGCTACTGGGGAAGCTGAGGCAGGAGAATTGTTGTAATCTGTGAGGTGAAGGTTGTAGTGAGAAGGAAGGAAGGAAGGAGGGAGGGAGGAAAGGAGGGAAGGACAGGAAGGAAGGAAGGAAAGGAAGGAAGGAAGGAGAGAGAAGACAGAAGAAGAAGGAAGGAAGGGAGGAAAGAGAAAGAAAAGGCATATGGAAATTTAGTTTATGATAGAGTTGATATTGTAAACAAAGTGGAGAAAATATAAACTATTAAATAAATTATAGTAAGACGATTGTAATTACTTTTGAAAAAATTACATGAGTCCTACTTCACATGATAGTACAATATTCATTTTACTTTGATTACATAAATACAAAATAATGTAATATTCGATAGAAATATTTAATATTCAATTAAACATATTTAACATATATTAATATATCATTAAATAGAAAGTATACTTTAGTATATAATACAGAAGAATAATTTATATTGGGTTTTATTAAATATATGTTTTAAAAAACAATTCACTAAGGAAATCTGGTAATTTTAACCATGTAAGCATTTAAGCCTTCTGCTTACCTGAGGATATAATGAAACAGGACACAAAATGTAGATCTTTACAACAAGTATAATTAATACTGTCGATTACTTTTGTCTATACCTAACCTAGATTTTAATATTGGCTTTTTCATGCTTATCAAAAGTTATGGTTGACAGTTTTGTGTGACTTTGATTTTTCTTTTTATGGTGGAAAGATATATTTAGAATTAGCCAGCTGGACTGCTTAGATGATCCCAATTTTGTTGGCAACCTCCAAAGCATCGTAATCAGGAACCAGTGGAACATATGACTTCTCTCCATCAGGCTGAATCAGGGTGTTGACATTGGCCACATCCAAGTCACAGAGCTTCCTCATAGCCTGTCTGATCTGGTCCTTGTTGGCTTTAACATCCACAACGAACACAAGTGTGTCGCTGGCTTCTGTCTTCTTCGTGGCAGACTCAGTGGTCAACGGGAACTTGATGATAGCATAGTGGTCAAGCTTGTTTCCCCTGGGGGTGCTCTTCTGAGGATACTTGGGCTGCCCCCGGAGTCACAGTGTCTTGGGCCACAGGAAGGTAGGTGACGTGCGGATCTTCTTTTTTTTGGTGGCTGTGGACACCTTTCAACACTGCCTTCTTGGCCTTTAAAGCCTTAGCTTTGGCTTCGGCTTCAGGAGGGGCAGGAGCTTCCTTCTTCGCTTTCAGCGCCATCTTGTGAAAAGGTGTTTTTTTTTTTTTTTTATGGAATCAACACTAAAAATGCAAAAATGCTCTGGACAGCATGGTTATTAAAAGAGGCCATAGAAAAAAGATTAAAAACCACTGTAGGAAAAAACAAAGAGGAAAGAAAAACAAGAAGACCTTGAGAATATCTACAGAGAAAGTCCTTTATGAACAAGAGTATCAGACAGGGTCTAGGCAAAAATTAAAAAGAAACAGACACTTGGTGTAGTCAGAAAGCATCATTGAAGAGTGTTTAATGAAGAGACCAAGGTAAAAACAGGCACAGGGAACCAATAAGTAGAAAGACATCCCCACCCTTCATCTTTTTTTTTTTTGATTCACTGTTCTTTATTTAGTCCATATGATACACTGTTTTTGGGTTTTTGAAAATTAGATAAAAGAGCATATTAAATGGCAAGTGTATGAAGTTTCTCTTCCTAAACAATGTCAAAACAAAAAGTTTTGATTTACAAAATGTTAAAAAATATATAGGTACTTAACATTTCACTAAAGCATAAAGTTAGATATTTTCTAAAGAAAAATAATTGTGCCACATACCTGTAATTGCTATTTCTATGAACTTCTAAAATTCTGTACATAGGACATTTTGTACAAAATATGAAGTCTACATTTTTGTTATTTATTACCATAAAACAAAGATACACTGTATGTGCAATCTTACAAGGAAGCCATACTGAAGCCACACTAAAAAGATACTTGGAATAGTGACATTTCTGATGTACAGATACATTTTGGAAAGAGTGAAGATGCCAAATGCAGAACTTTATGAAGAAAAACAGTAACCAGTTTATTTTCAGTGTAGTACTTTGAAATCAGTTTGTACAGAATAAACAGTCTCTATACAATGATATGTAAGCTGAACAATTAGCACAGGAGTCCAAGTACTAGCCTGGGTAACTTTTGGAGGCCAAAATATTAAGTAATACTCTTGCCAAAGAAAATTACTTTCTCTCAAAACTTTTGTTTTTCTTTTTGGTGCCTGTTTGTCTTCAATAAAGAGCAGAAATAAAACCTAGACAAAAAGATGTTCTTACACGTTGAGCTTTACACAGTCACCTTAACATTGATATTTTGCTTTTTCCCTAGGGCAAAAAGAGAGTCTTCCCAGAAATCTCTCTCACAAATATACTGAACATCTAAAATCAAGGATATTTGAGAATCTTTGAGCTAAAGACAGAAGTTCAAACAATGGTATATCAAAATACATAAGACACTGCTTTATACAATAAAAAGCACCCTTTTTCCCTCAAATGGAGAAGGCATCTAAACTTTTTTTTTTTAATTATAGATTTCATAATGGTAAAATGGAGAGATATTTGTCCTCATGTCTTGGAGGAAAATCACCTGGGGGGAGGGGACTTCTTGTGTCCAGAGCAAGCACAGGTATGAAATGCAAAGATTGCCCCAGCTAAAAGTGGACAAGTCCGCTTTGTGAGATGAACACTTCCCATCCTTCGTCTTAAAGGGGAAAGAGATGGGAATGATTAAGTGAACCTGAGATGCATTCATACAGGACCTATGGTTTTTGTAAAAAACTAGAGAGCTATTTCAAAACTGCCAGGCAGGAGAGATTATCTTTTGTCTCTAACTCCTACTCTCCTACTTATGCCTCCTGTTAGCAGAACCCAAACTACAGAAGGAAAGATAATTAGGTAACTTATTGCATTGATGTCAGATCCTGTTTCTTTTTCTCCAGCAAGGGAATGAAGGGATATCCAGCAAAAGAGGTAGAATTCAGAAATGGCTGCCATACTCCAACACTCAACCATAACAATAGTGATCACAGTAAAAACCGTTAATGTTACTGAAGTATAACATTATAGCCAAGAAAACACCTGTACATATATGACATAGTTTACTTCTCAAAAATCCACTAAAAGAATCATTAATGTCCCCATTTTATAAAATGAGAACTAATGCTCAGAAATGTTGGAACTTGGCCACAGCCACATAACTAAAAAATAGGGAGCTTTCAATTCAAAAGACCTTACAGACTTCCTGAAATATAACCAGGTATGTACATTAGGGCTGGCAATTTTTATGTAATAATTTCCTTTATTTGCTTCCTCTTTTTTTCACCCTGAAACAAATGCAGTGTTGGATAACTTTAGAGATACTGTATTTGTTGATTTTGCAGTGATCTATGAGAGGAGGTTTTTATATTTAGGGTGATTTGCATGTGAATACTCAAACGTAGTGAGTTTAAATCACTACTTTGCCATGTACTGTGTATAATAAAACCTTGGAAAGTCGTTCATCTCACTCTTCCAGATTTCTCTTCTGTAAAACAAGATGCAATATAGTATACCTTCTTGAAAGGATGTTGTGGGGATTCAAGTAAAGCCCTTAGAAAAATATCTTGCTTATTATAAGCCATCATTGCTATTTTTGCATTATTATCTTCATCTGTATTATTAATACTTCAAGATTATGCCTATCATTATACTCTAATCTCACAACATTAAAATGCTACTTCTTGGCCACCAATTTCTCTCCTTCTACTACCAGTTTAATTTCATAGCCAAACTAATTGAGAGTTCCTATACACGGTCTCTACTTCCATATCTTCATTCTCAGTCATTTCTATTATAATCATATCTTCTCAAATATGATATGCCATGATCTCTAGTTTTATTAAATCCGATGACTCTTTTTCTTCCCTCATCATGGAACTGCAGCAAAATTAGATGCAGTTTAACTCTTCTTTTTTGTTTTGTTTTGTTTTAACAGTATTACTCTACTCTTCCTTCATTCCTCAGCTCTGTTTCAAATGTAACCTTCTAACTGCACTGATCCATGTTGCCCTGGTCATTCTACAACATTATTATTTCCCCTTACCACTGATGACGTAAGAAATTACCTTAATTTTCCTTTTTTAAAAACTTCCAGTTCCTCTTGATTGTAAGCACCATGAAAATGCAATCGTGTTTATTTCCATCATTGCTGTGTTTTCAATGCTCTGAACTGTGCCTTTCATATTATAGGCACATATTTGTTAAGTAAATTGATAAGTAATATAATGTAAACAGGTGTCTGATACAAAGTAGATGTTTAATAAATGACAGCTTTTATCCTTCTGATAAACATCTGAGGGAAAAGTAGCAATCATTTGTTTAGTTAAATGATTCCCTGAGTGGTACAGCTAGATTCCCAAATATACTCCCGACATAACCATGGACCAACAGTCTACTTACCCTGAACTGCCATTCTTTTATGGGTTCCCATTTTTCTTCAGTCAGAAGGAGAATGCCATCGTGTTTGGGTCACTAGTTCTTTCACATCCATTTCAAACCATTCTGTAGTACAGGCAGTCCTCAACTTGTAAGAGTTTGACTTAAGATCTTTTCATATTAGCAAGGGACTTATAAGGACATAACCTCATGGTAAGGCATCTGTAGGCAGGTTTGTCTAACCAGAGAACACTTAGGGATGCTGCTGCTTAGCTTCTTCACACTCTGACCTATAAGACTTCAGCTCTGACCTCAAAAATAATGTGATAACAGAACCCTAACACTATCTTAATAATCAGTCAATACAGTAACATATCCAACCATTTTTATAAAACAAGTAAAGCTTTTTCAGAAACTAAATTGATCATTAGTTTGAATTAACTGATCAACTAGCAGCTGGCCATCAGATGGACTGAAATGTACTTTTATACAGAACAGTATAATTTTCAAATCATCATTACATACAGTATTTCATTTAATTTATAGCATTGTGATAAAGTTATAACTACCAAAAGCTATTATCACTTGAAATGACCTAAGTTGTCATCTACTCCAATTTCTTTATTTCTATAATAATGATGGTGATAATGATACCACATTACTAACTTGAATGATCTCATCCCTATGTAGGAAAATTAATATATTTTTAAAATGAACTTCAAAATTGACTTTGACTAGCCAGTGTTCTTCTGTCTCAGTAATATTGCAATCCTTGTCAATCATTCTAGATACATGACATTCTAGCCTACTTGGGGGTGGAATTTAAAATTATATCCTCAAATATTGTTTAAATTAAACATGGGAAAAAAATGTAAATGAGAAAATTTAAAATACAAAAATGCAGTAGCATATTGGCAGTTGTCATTCATGTATTATCTTTTATTTGAAGACATGGCAAATGCACAGAACTAGTACATACTCTGCAAACTCTGATACCAAGCTTGATATGTGCTAAAATGTCAAATATTCCAATGTCAGTTATTAGTACCTTCTTTGGAAGTGTATCCAATTCCTTTTTAATATCAGCTTTCTTTCCTAATACTGTTTTGAAAGCCTCATCAAGATATTCATGACCCAGAAAAATCTATTAATTTTTTTCCAGTAATTTCTTTTACTGCTTTATGGAATCTGTTCAGAGAAATACTAATATTAGATACTAATAAGAAATATTGTTATATTAAAAAATACCTACTGCTTATCCATAAAAGGGGAAACTAGCTTCATCTGGCAACCTGAACCAGGATAACCATGGAGTCATCCAGTAAAACTGAAATGCTATGGCCAATTAACATTACCAATCTAACTCTACATTCTTACTGTGAATCTCTGTATGACAAACAGACCTCTCCCAATTAAATTATAAAGGAAAAACAAGGTCATAGTGTCAGACTCTGTGTCCTTGATTATTTTTTCCTGTGATTTGTGAGGAGGTGGGTGCTTGGCATATGTTTCATATTTTAAACAATTTCTAAGAAATTATTATTTCATTGAATCATAGATGTTAGAATGGAAAGAGGTCCCAGGAAAGCATCTGCTTCACTTTTTTTTTTAAACCCAGGCAATAAATTATAATCTCTACTTTATGGATAAAGTAGTTGAGCCTTTGAGAGCTTAAGTGCTTTGAAAAAAATCACGTCATTTAATTCAACCAGAAATAGGTGCTTGTCCTGTTGGAGCATTTAACACACTGTCATGACAGCCTGTTTAGTTCTTATTTATTGGTCTCTCTTAAAACATCCTGAGCACCAAAAAAACACACATAAAGAAGCCACATATATGTTTATCACCTTTTAACCATTTGCTCCTAATACTCTGCTTAGCACATAGAAGTTCAGGTAATGTTATTGAATAAAAAGTAATAAATTGTAGAATGATCATTCAAGCATTTACTGTGAAATAGCCATGTGTGGACACAAAAATGCATTTATTTTAGTTAGAAATTTTGAATGATGCATTCTATATTTAGTAGAGTCACAAAATCAGATTATTTTTAGTGCAGGAGAGGACCATACTGTCTATTGAAAAAGAATAAAATACCTAACTGTTATGTTAGTTCTTTAAATTATCATATCATGTATAAAAATGAAAACACAAAATAGGTATTGAGACATATTTATATTGTTTACTGGAGTCTGAATGAGGCATTATTTCTTACAGTTGTTGATTCCTCTTACACATAGAATCTAAGAAACATTTTATAACCTCTTTAGGAAATGTTATATTTCCTTTTCTTTCACCAGAGGAGTTTCATTCTGGGCCTGAGTACTCAATATAATTCACCTTGAAAATTAACTCCATAGCTTTCCTGTCGTCATCATTATTAAAGGCCTCCAGGTGTCTTCAACATTTTTCAGGCAGTAAATTGCTCAGGTCTTTTTGAAGAATTTAGGAACAGAGAGCCAATAAATCCATCTATAACCTCAAAGACCTGTCTGCCATTTTCAGACTGACAGGTCTTTGTTGTGTTTTGTTTTGCAGTGTTTTATCCTAAGGGCACTAATGGGTGTAATAATTAGGACATAAAGATAACCAAAAAAGAGATACAAACAACTTTGTATATTAGAGGATACCATCAGATTGCCCTAAGCATCATTTTTCTCATCTTCCACTGATATGTATGGGTTTATATAATGTTTGCCTTTCAAATACATCTGTTGGAAAATACCAGACCAAATTGATGTTATTTAGTATTCAGGCAGTCTCTTATTCTGCCAGAAAATAATGGAAACAACATGTTAAAATAATAACTTTCTTGTAGAAAATACCTGTTCCTTTAACATACACTTATTTACCAAAGTTGTCTTATTATTTGAAACATCTCTTGAGTTTTCAATAATCATTTATCAGGTAAAATTTGTAGTGATTCTTTCTTTCAACAAACTGGAACTTACTTCACATTCACAAATTTCTTGTTCCATCATGTATATTCATTTAAAATAAAACATGAGGAGAAGAAGAAAAAGAGACATGTCCCTTTATGAAATATTTCATGCTGATACCCAGATGACCAGTTTATTCTTAGGTCTCATTTTCTGCTATATAAACCAGAAAATGAGCTCCCTATTTTATTTCATTCTTATAATTTAAGAAATGCTGCCTTCAGTTGGAACTGATGACCAAAAACTTCTAGAGGAAAAAGCTTGAGTAGCTTTTATTTTGAAGACAATATATAAAGTTTGTTTAGTTCTTTGTAGAGCTGATCAAAATTGCTCAGCAATTAAGAATATTAAAAAATATATATAGTCTTGACATTTGGTTTATATTGGTTTGTAGTTTTTTTCTCTTTTAGCTTAAATAAACATGCAAATATTGTGAGTCACCTATCTCTGTATTTCTACTCTCCTATTACAGATTTTTACATATTAGCTGTTCTGAGAGTTCATTTCCGTGATCAAAGGCAAAACAAAACTTAACTAGAGAAATATTTATTTTTCATTAGAGACCATTGTAATAGCTTCAGTGGGGTAAAACCATATTCCCTTTGCCTTATTTTGAGGTTTCTTATTAGAGACCAACCTATAGCAAACTAAATGAGACAAGTTCATCTTTAGATTTTTGGGGTTCTCTGATGAAGCATTTTTCCTGAATAGGTCATGATATCTCAAACATTCTGCTAAACTCAGGGCTCACTTCTGTGCAGTACAGCTGTATGCTTGTCCTTTATGTAAGTTACCATGATTTTGTAATGAGAATCGGTATCTCTGGCTACATCTGACTATCCCAGGAATCAAATCTGATGTCAAAGTTGATAAGAAGGAGGCAGTCACCTGTGATGAATCTTACCTATTACAAAAATAGTTTAAAGAACAAAAGACATTTGGAGTATAATAAGTTTCAGTGCTTTCTAACTTCAGCTAATAGACTACTGATACGGTTTTACTGTGTCCCCATGCAAATCTCATTTTGAATTCCCACATGTTGTGGGAGGGACCCAGTTGGAGGTAATTGAATCATGGGTGCAAGTCTTTCCTGTGCTTTTCTCATGATAGTAAATAAGTCTCATGAGGTCTGATGGTTTTAAAAAGAGGAGTTCCCCTGTATAAGTCTTTTTGCCTGCTGCCATTCATGTAAGATGTGACTTGTTCCTCCTTTCCTTCTGCCATGAATGTTAGGCCTCCCCAGCCATGTGGAACTATAAGTCCAGTTAAACCTTTTTCTTTTGTAAATTGATCAGGCTTTGGTATGTCTTTATCAGTAGCATGAAAACAGACTAATACAGTAAATTGGTACCAGGAGTGGGGTTCTGCTGAAGATACCCAAAAAAATATGGAAGCAACTTTGGAGCTGGGTTAAAGGGAGAAATTGGAATAGTTTGGAGCACTCAGAAGAGGAGAGGAAAATGTGGGAAAGTTTAGAACTTTCTAGAGACTTGGATGGTTTTGACCAAAAGCTTGACAGTGATTGGACAATAAAGTGCAGGCTTAGGAAGTCTCAAATGGGACTTCGGACTGTGGACTTTTGAGTTAATGGTAATATGAGTTAAGGCTTTGAGGACTGTTGGGAAGACATAATTGGTTTTGAAATGTGGGGACATGAGATTTTGGAGGGTCCAGGGGCAGAAAGATGCAGTTTGACTGTGTCCCCATGCAAATCTCCTCTTGAATTCCCACATGTTGTGGGGAAGACCCACTGGAAGGTAATTGAATCATACCTTTCCTGTGCTTTTCTCCTAATAGTGAATAAGTCTCATGAGATCTGATGGTTTTAAAAAGAGTAGTTCCCCTGCACAAGTCCTCTCTCTTTTTTGCCTGCTGCCATCCATGTGAAGTGTGACTTGCTGCTCCTTGCCTTCTGCTATGATTGTTAGGCCTCCCCAGCCATGTGGAACTGTAAGTCTAATTAAATCTCTTGCTTTTGTAGGTTTCCCAGTCTCAGGTATGTCTTTATCAGCCTCATGAAAACAGACTACCCTGTCCCAAACTGGATTGAATAACTAGAAAATTATATTTTCTTACATAAAATATTCAGAGGCAAGTATAGTCAGGGGGCTACATTTTAAAGTTCTAGCTCCACTTCCCAGTGAATCATGAACTATGCATGGAATTGTTTCCAAGCCAGAAGCAAAATGGCTACAACAGTTTAACAACTAAAATCCAGTACCAACAGCACCTGTCACTAGAAGATAAGCCATTCCTTCTCTGGCTATTCAGTTTTCTGTATGAGAAAGATTCCCTCCAGATGACTCCAGAATCCCTCAAGAATCATTCCAGAATCCTTCCAGAATCCCTTCAGAAAACTTGTCCTCCTGTCTCATGGGTCATTGTTTGGTAAATCAATCACCAAAAAGGGAATGAATTACTATGATGATTTATCCAGGTTAGAAAAGTCATTTGAGGAAGATGTAAGTTAGAACAGTTATCTCTGATGATTAAGTAAACAATAAAAGAGGAGATAGAAAGAAAATAGAAACAGAAGAAAATAACTAAGCTATGTCAAAATAATAACAAACAGAGTTGTTTTATCTTGAAAATCTATCAGGTCTGAATAAAGCCTTGCTAAAGGTGTATTAATTTTTATATTTTCTGAGCTTACTTCCCTATGTCTTTTTGTGACAAACTTTATAAACTGAATTAAATCTAAAGACTGTAGAACAGCGCACTTGTTGCTAGGCAACATCCCAAACTCCAGAACTTTTTTGACTTCTTACTCTATGTCACAAACTACTTTTCCATGTCTTATTCCCTTGATTCCTTACTCTTTAATATTTAGAGTAAAATATCTTTAATTAATATAGCCCCTTTCCAGGTTCATACCATCTTCGATTTAATCAGAACTTAAATCAGACCTTAAACATAAGCAATATATTTGCTTTTGGTCTCCCCTCTGTATTGTTACAAGACTCCACGTTTTCAAACTCTCCTCTTTCCTGTTTTCTTACTCCTTAGTTACTGTCTTAGTTTGCTATTCCTTTCTTTAATTCAGTCATTGAGGCAAATGGAAATCAATCACTATTCCGTTTATGATGCTACTGTTGTTGGTCACTCTCCAGAAGTGTTCCTGCAATTGCCACTATTTCCATGACCCCCACAAGCGATGTATTGAAAACGTTCTCCTGTGACTACAATTATTTTGGCTAATTAGGTAAACATAGCTGTTTTTGTAGTTTAACAATTTTAAAAGTATGTTAGTTTTCTGTTGTTACGTAACAAATTATCACCAACTTAGCAACTTAAAAAACCAAATTTATTATCTTAGAGTTTCTGTGGATCAGAAATACAGACACAGTTAGCTATGTCTTCTGATCAGGGTCTCATAAAGCTGTAACTAAGATGTTGTTTAGGCCTGAGTTTTCACCTGAAGCTCAGTGAAATTTTCCAAACTTATATAATTGTTAGTAGGAATAATTTCCTTGCTGCTGTTGAACTCATGGAGGCTCCTTCTTCAGTGACAGCAGGAAAGTTTTTGTGATTTCAAGAAGGCTCAGTTCCCTTTATGGGTTTACATGACTAGGTAAGCCCCATTCAGGAAAATTTCCCTTTTGATAATTCAAAGACAAGTGATTTGGGACCCACTGATGACAGTGATAATCCATTATTTTCATGGTTTTGCCCACACTCAATAGGACAGGATTATAAAAGGTATGTACATCAAGGGAGCAGGGTCTTAGAAGTCATTAAGATTCTGCCTACCACAAAAGTTAGCCTTCATTTTCACTTCATTTTTATAGTCATTATGTTAGACAGTTTGGATGAAAAGATGAATAAGATTTTATTTCCAGCCTTAGAGAGTTTACTCTGCTTTGGAAGATGTATATGTATACATTAAATAATGGAAACAAGATAAATATACAATTAAACAGGTCAACAGAAGAGATATGCTAAGCTGGTTTTGGGAAAGATAAAGAAATAAAGGTCGCACTTAAATAGATGGCAATGTCTTTAAAAGTTGAAGCTTTCTAAGATGAGTAAAATTTAGACAATTTAGAATATAGGAAAATGATAATACATTAGAAATAAGAAAAAAAGAATGGTCAAAGGCTTAGAAGCATATATCAACATGTAATATTTCTTGAAATACTGTCAATTTATCATTTTGTTAGAGTTCAAGGTTGGAGGTGAGGAATTGAAACAGTTAAAATATACAGAAGCATTCAATATAGAGAATACTGAATGACACTGTATAATTATGAGAAATTATTCTATTGGGAATGGAAAGCTATTTAAGAGATTGTATTGGTATATTGTACTATCTTGGTGGCCGTGATAAAAGATGGCTTGAAGAAAGAAAAGAGAAAAATATTTTAATAGGTTATGATAGTTTTTCAGCTTAGAGGTGATGGGGAAATTATGTAGTACAACCGTATTAGGGATGATAAAAGGAGGAAAAATTGTGACAGGTTGAGAGAGTAAAGTTGGGCAATACTTGGCAAATGATTAGCGTTAACACTGAAGAAAGAGTCCAGACAAATTGATTTCTCATCTTAGCAACTGAGTTCTTAGCGGTATAATAAAAGTAGTAGAATGCATAGGAGAAGATTTATGGTCTTAGAATTGGAAAATAAATGATTGGTGCAATTTGGCAAGTTGATTTTGAGGTTCTTGTGAGAGACAAGGTGCAGATTCCAACAGACAGTTGTAGCTACAACTACAGCCTGTCGATATGTCTAAAGATAGGAATGAATTTAAAGATTTAGATTTTAGACTCAGGCACATAAACATCAGGTAACCCACAATAAAATGCCCAGGAACAATATATGAATTAATAAAAATGGTAACATGAAGCTGGTGGCAGTGGCTCACACCTGTAATCCCAGCACAGCACTATGGGAGGCTGAGGTAGAAGGATCACTTGAGGTCAGAAGTTCAGGACCAGCCTGGCCAACAAGTGAAACCATGTCTCTATTTTTTACAAAAATAAAAATAAAAACAAATGATGAGGTGATAATTGAATCATGGTCAAATAGGAAAAGAAGAAAAAGGATCTTCAAAGCTGTTAGAAAAGCAATAGTCTGATAACTACGGGAAGTAAGACAGAGTAGGGTCCTGATAGTTTACGAAGAAACATAGACAGCACCCTATAAGACTGTACTAGTCTGTTGGAAGCTGGTACAGTATATAATAAGGTAATTCCAGAAGTTCCCTGCCATTAGATATGCCAATTAGAAGGACATTGAGTAATTTCATTAAAAAGTTTAATAGAGTAATGGAGAGAGAAAACCACTTGAAATTGTCTGTGATATAATGGGACATGATAAAGTGGAAACACAAATAGAGACTGTTCTTCAAAATTTCACCTAAGAAGAAGAGGAGTTTAGGGGAAAATCTAGATGAGGCACAAATTTTAATTACTGTAAAGCTCGTAATGTAAATGTAAGTAAAAAGAGATATTAAAGTAGGCAGAAAAACTAATTCATGAAAAAATCATGAAAGAGAGAAGGGAATCAAGAACATTGGTAAAGGAGATTGATCTTGAGAAGCTGAAACGACATCTCATAGTGAGACTGAACAGAAGTAAAGAGGGTGGAGATAAACTTGTGTTGGAGAGTAAGGTTTGGTTGATGGAGTCTAGACCAGATTACTACAACCTCATTGTTTCTTTCACTAAAATAAAAAAAAAAAAGATCATAGTTAAGTGTTTGTTCAGAGGAATTGATTTAGATACACTTTGAAAGGAATGAGAGAAAGGCTTTAAGAAAGAAAAGAAAAGAAAAAAATGTAGAGAAGCTTTGAGTATTTAGGTATAGATCACATTTGGCACTTTGTAATTCCAAACTGAACAAGCAAACAGGGTGAGTTATTAGATAAAAAAATAGATCAAGCAACTTTAAGGACCCACTTGCGGTTATGAATTTAAAATACCTCTTGTCAACATAATTGTGTGTTTTTCTTCATTTAAATTCAGCTGTGTTGTTGCAGAAGTGAAATACGTGGAGACTTGGAACTCACCTGGGGCATTGTGTCCCATTATCTTATTGCCATTTTTTACCCTTAGCACTTAAAGATTCAAGTTGCCACCAACAGAGCTGCTGGTATGCACATGCCTCCATTTTTAATGACTGATGTTTTAATTTAAAACATCATCAAATTGACTACTACCTCCTTTCTGGAGTCTGTGCTGTGTTGTATAATAGTGTAAATGCAATTTACCTAAATCTTTTCAATTCCAAAGCTGCCCCACTAGTTCTAGGGACCACTATCTCTTCTATAGTCTAATGTGATAGTCTCCTAGTAACTCTTTTCATATTCAATTATCTTTCTCTTACTTTAATTATGAAATATTTTAACATTCACAAAACCATTGAGAGCAATAGTTAACATTTATTTTGTCATATATATACAGAGATGGTAAAGAAAAATAAGATTAACATATAGCTAAAATCTTTTGTACTTCCTTTTTATCTCATCCCTACCTTCCTCTTACAAGAAGTGAGTACCCTCTCAAATTTGTTGTACATTTCCACGCATGTTTTAAAAATAAGTTTATTAGTCATTATAAATTAAATATATGAACATTATTTTTTACATTTTAAAATCATTTAAATAGTATCATACTTCATTTGCCATCCTAGGTTTTATCAAAAATATGATTTAATTTATAATAAAATATAGACATCTTGATTACTCAGGCATAAATTTAACAAAATATCTAAAATATAGGTAACATTGAAAACGAGTGAATAGTATACCATATTCATGAATTAGAAATCTTAATATTGTTAAATGTCAATTCTTTCTAACCTGAGACATAGATTCAACACAATTTTAAAATTGGAGCATAATGTTTTAATACAAATTGACAAGCTAAATCTAAACTGTATATCAAAATTCAAATTATCTAAAGTAGCCGAAGCAATTTTTAAAAAGCAGAAACATTACAAAAAGTTACATATCAATATTTGCTATACAATTAGATCCATTACTAAAGACTCTAGTATTATTTTTTAAAAAGTTAGATAAAAGAATTATTTGAAGAGAATAGAGTCTAGTAATAAATCCATTCTTCTGTGGAAGATGTTTAACTCAAAATAGGTTATAATTCTAAAAGTAAAAACTAAAAATATAAATTTTCTAGAAGAAATCTCTACAATCTTAAGATAGACTTTTTTTTTAGGACACAAGCACAAATAATAAAAGAAAAATGATAATATTGGGTTTATCAAAATTAAAATCTTTTTTTTCTTTAAAATATTTTGTTAAGAAATGAAAGGCAAGCCACATGTTGGGGTAAATAATTGTCATACACATATCTAAAAAGGACATATTGAGAATATATAAATATGTGAATAATATATAGAATAACATAACAACTTATAAATAATATATAAATGACTTATTCAATAATGTGAAGACAACCAAAAGAAAAGCACTACTAAATCACCTGAGTATGCATAAATTTAAAAATTATTTTACTGAATCAAATAAACCAGGCTCAAAATAATACATACTGTATCTTTCAAATAATATAAATCCCAAGACGATTATATGTAGTAATCGTAAGTAGGTTAGTAGTTGTTTGGGGAAGGGGTTCAAGGGAACTCTAGTTTACAAAGACACACAAAGAAGCTTTTGGGATTAATGAAAATCTGTACCTTGATTTTACACTTTAAATGGGCTCAGTTTATTGTAAATTAAGCCAAATAATATTAACAAACAAATAAGGGGAAAAGAACTAGAAGTACAAGTTACTATTTTACCTAGTTAACCAACAAAATAACTTTATAGCAGTAAAAAGGTTTCAAAATTGGATTTGGTAAAAGAAGAAATGAAGACTAACATGAATGAACAAATCTTTATTTTGTATTGCACATATGAAAATTAACAGATTAATAAATAAAGTATATATTTTAAGTTATGAATGGAACTTTAAATCCTACCCAAAGATTTAAAGACAGAAATGGTTACAAAAACATTGTTTCTGAGGATCAAAATTGGAATGTTTAATGGAGCAATATTCAAACTCACATTATTACTTGTTAGTTTTTAACAGACTCTCCATTACCATTTAACTATTTTAATCCATGCAAACTTGTATGATTTTGTAAAGAGAATTTCTCCCCATTAATGATTAGAGCTTCCAGACCTAGGGTATTCCCTTTCATGAATTTTTTTAAAAGTCAGTAGTGAAGATTCACCCACACCGCTTGTGTTTTGTTTCTGTTAAGAAATGTTAACCTGGCTGTGCAAAGAACTAAACCACCCCCAAATAACCTTCATTATTTTTCCTGAGAGGGTTTGTAGGGTATTTTTATGTAAATAGGATTTCATGTAGCCTTTTCTCTGTTACCTTGTGTTTGCTATTAAGAGTTATATCCCTTTCCTCTCCCAAGTTACAAAATTAGAGCCCTATTCAATATAGCAGACCATGAAAATTCCCAGGTGCCAAAGGAACAAAAGCAGGGGAGGTGTGGTAAGTCTGAGGCAAAAGGGATGGTTTAGTTTACACATGAAAGACTATGGTTGGCACAGGAATTTGATTCGATCAATCTTACTATCACAGAATGTCAAAATAAAAAAGACACCTATTAGGTCCTATCTGATGAAACTGGGTTTCCATAGTCCTAAGCATAGTTGCTTGTTTTTCAGTTTTTAAAACATCAGTAGGTATTAGAAATTTTCTTTTAGGCCCCAGTGTGTATGTTTGTCTTAATTTCACAATAAGACCCAAGTTGCAAATACTCAGAAAGAAATGGCTTTAATTATTTTATTGAGCTTCATAAATAATTATTTTTCCTTACAATTTTGACATGTAAGAACCCTTGAGAGTCTTCCAAAATCCCTAATAATATTGTCAAGCATGCCAAAATGCTAATAGTGATTCTGTCTGAATCTACAAGTAGGGAAAGAAAAATCTAAAGATGTTAAGATATAATAAATTTTAAAAACTCAAAAAACTGTGATTTTAATACAAAAATGTTAAAAAATGTATTCATTGAAAATAAATTATGTCTGGGCTTATTCCTATAATAGAATCAAAACATATAAACTGAACAGATTGTAAATTCATATTAGAAAGAATAATTCCTATATGTAGGTATTAATATGTATGCATAAATTCTAACTGAATGACCAAGTATACGTAAGAATGAAAAGATAAAACTACATTTAATTTTCAGACTTGATTACTGATATTTTTAAAACTGATTTTAACTAGATTCGAAAGAAGATTCCTGTGGTTTTGTTCTGACTCCATGTTGGAATCTGAGAAGAGTTTCATCAACTAGTATTGAGATTTACTGTTGAGAAAGATAAAAAACTTTGGTTATAACAGTATCTTTTAACTAAAAATTATATTTAATTAGTGTTTTAAAAATCCTTGATCCTTAAGACCTAGGCAAGTGCCTGACACAAAGGTCTAATGACACAATAAATGGCCAGTGAATTACTGAATGGAGTACCTTTACTTTTTTTAATTGGAAATTTTTTATTACAAAATTATTCTCTAAAATAATTTACACACTTATCAGTAGTCATTCCACCTTTTATTGAACTTAGAAAACATGAAATAAAAACAACTTCAAAAAATTCTTACTTGTTTTAAAAGTCAGTGGGGCAAAAGTTTCTAACTTCAAAATTTAAAGATATTGAATCAACCTATTAATCTAGACAAATTCCCTCTTATTTCTTTCTGTGAAATGAGTACAGAAATAATATTCAGAACAAAAATGCTATTCAATAGCTATATTTTCTACATTTATAAGTATCCAGACAATAAGAATGCAAGTAGATGACTATTTTACTTTGCCTTTGCATGGATCTTTTTGAAAAATAAAAAGCTACTAAAAGAGATTCAATACAGAGAGGATTAGAAAGGGAAAAATTAATAAATCTTTAGTTTATGAATTGTTAACCCCTTCTATGGAAGAATCAGCCCAATTTTTAGCAGAAGTTTTAAAAGAATTACATCCTAAGGGGCAAGTTTTATATTACCTTCTTTTCAATATTTAAGGATAAAGAAATGATTTATAAATTTTGCAGCAGAAACTTTGACCACATTAAAAAAAAATCTTTCTGAAAGATGAATCAGTGAATGATAAAAACATGAGCTTTTCCATATGAAATATATTTTAAATTAGGGCTTAGATTTACCTACTGCATGGTTTTTATATATAAATGCAAATTTATAGATTTATTAAATCTTGTTGAATTAATATGTCTGTGAGCATACTTTTCTTTCTGGGTATATTTAAATATGTCAGTTTCATGTAAATGTCCATATTGTTTTAATTTTAATGGTAAAATAAAAATATAGCATTTAATCAATCAATAAATCTCTACAATAATCACTATTTGGAATAAATCTGGCATAATACTCATGCAGTAGAATGTCTACATATTTGGTAAAATGACATTGGCTGTGGTTAAATGTCACATTTGCTTTTTAGGCAAAAGCCTAAAAATGGAAGTAGAATGTTCATAAATTCACCCACCAAATTATACAAGTATCATTGAGCAAAACACTATTTAGGTGCATTCTGAAAGCCTTCAGAGTTTTATCATACATGGATAAAACTCATAATGCAGATTATGTATGATAAAACTCAGAAGGCTCTCAGAATATGAGATCGTGAACTAATTTGAAAACATATAATGAGAAGCTTGTATGAAAAGGTCATCAATTTGGAGTCCAAAGACATAACCAAAGACACTCTTCCTCTGCAAATTTACCTAGTAGTATTTTTAGGTGTATACTATACCTTAAAAATATTCTGTTCCTGGATATCTTGTCTAAAGACTTATCTGACTTTTCAGTCCTTCATTCAATTCTGTAAACTATGCCATTTCCTTCCCATGAGTTCCTCTTTTTGGTCAAGTTATTTTAAATTTTAAGATAATGAGAGTCTGTTTCTGATTGCTGCCAAATATCCGTAATGGATATCTAAATATGTAACAACAGTAAGTTATAGGCAATACAACCTTGGAAATGTGGGTGTTTGAAATTGGTTATTGGGTTGAGTTGAACCGAATGGCTGAAATATTGGTTCATATCCTATTGCTTATTTTATCAACCTGAAGCCATATACCTAATAAATGTTTAACTTTCAGTGTCAATTCTGTATTAGAATTCTTCATTTGCTATTATTAGAAATAAATTATCTTATGTCAAATTGGAATTAACTGGAATCAATTTTACAGTATAGTTAATAGAATTAACGGAGAAAAAGCTGATCAACAGGCAGAGAAGGGACAGGAACTAGAATGCAGTCTTCAGCAAGAAATCATTTCTTGGTTTATTACTGGGAATATCTGGACACTATTTCATAAAAGGACACAAGAAAATGTTCATTATAAACTAGGTGCCATCAAGTGAATTCAGCAGTATGACAACAATAAATGGGTTAGATCCAAATTGTCCTAAAGGCAGAAATAATTTGAATCAGAAAGTTGCCTATTCTAAATATGTGTTACCATTTTCAAAGTGCCACCGATTGCACAGCCCACAACTATAATTTCATGGTAAAGTTCTTGTACCTGTGTGATTGAGAATTTAAAAACTCTAGTGTTATTTATAGAAGCCTGTATAGGTGGCACCAAATTTAATCAGAAGTAGTCTGTTTAGACATTACAGTTTTACCACAAATTGCTTTTAAGGACTATGGAAAGTCATATTCTTCCAGTGGGCATAAGAATCTATGTTCATTTGTTTTTGTTTCTACTTTGCTTAAAAAGTGAGATGGTCATACTCAATTAGATGTTGAGTCTAGGAATGAGGAAGATTAGATTAGTGACAGGGAGATTTGGGAAATAGAAACCAGACGTCTCAGAACAGTTTTGGAGCTATTCAGAGAGAAAGCATGGCCCATGTCAATAATGTGATTTTGGATTCTACCTGCTAGACATGAGAAAGAATAAACTTCCATTCTTTCAAGCTACCCATTTCATGGTACTTGTTGTGGAAACCCACAGAAATTAATATAGATTTATTTCATGTTAGTTCTCTGTCATTCCCATCTATATTAGTACCTTCTCATGCTGCTAACAAAGCCATACCTGAGACTGGGTAATTTATAAAGCAAAGAGGTTTAATTAACTCAGTTCAGCATGGCTGGGGAGGCCTCAGGAAACTTACAATCACAGTGGAAGGGGAAGCAAACACATGCTTCTTCACAGGGCAGCAGGACAGAGAAGTGCAGAGTGAAGAGGGGAAATAGTCCCTTATAAAATCATCAGATCTTGTGAAAACTTACTCACTATCATGAGAACAGCCTGGGGGTAACTGCCTCATGATTCACTTACCTCCCACCAGGTCCCTCTCACAACACATGGGGATTATGAGAATTACAGTTCTAGATAAAATTTGGGTGGGGACACAAAGCCAAACCATACCATTCCATCCTTGGCTACTCCCAAATCTCATGTGCTCACATTTCAAAACACAATCTTGCCTCCCAAAGTCCCTCAAATTCTTATTCTAGCATTAATTTAAAAGTCCAAGTTCAAAGTCTCATCTAAGACAAGGCAAGTACCTTCTGCTTATGAGCCTATAAAATCAAAAGCAAGTTAGTTACTTCCTAAGTACAATGAGGGTACAGGTATTCTGTAAATACACCCATTCTAAATGGTAGAAATTGGCCAAAACAAAGGGGTCACAGTCCCCATGAAAGTCTGAAATTCATTGGAGCAGTCACTAAACCTTAAAGTTCCAAAATGATCTCCTTTGACTCCATGTCTCACATCCAGGTCATGCTGATTCAAGAGGTAGGCTCCCATGGTCTTGGGCAGCTCCACCCTGTGGTTTGCAGGGTACCCTCCTGGCTGCCTTTAGGGACTGCTGTTGAATGCCTGTAGTTTTTCCAGGCACACAGTGCAATCTGTCAGTGGATGCACCATTCTGGGGTCTAGAGGGTGGTGGCCCTCTTCTCACAGCTCCACTATGCAGTGCCCCAGTGGGCACTCTGTGTGGGGGCTCTGACCCCATATTTCTCTTCCACATTACCCTAGTATTCTCCATGATGGCTCCATCCATGCAGCAAACTTCTGCCTGAACATTGCAGCCTTTCCATACATCCTCAGAAATCTAGGCAGAGGTTCCCAAACATCAATTCTTGACTTCTGTATACCCGCCGGCCCAACCACACGTGGAAGCTGCCAAGGCTTGGGATTTGCACCCTCTGAAACAATGGCCTGATCTGTACATTGGCACCTTTTAGCCACAGCTGGAGTGGCTGGGATGCAAGGCACCAAGCCCCTAGGCAGTGCACAGCAGAGGAGGCCCTGGACCTGCCCCGGGGAAACCATTTTTTTTCTTCTAGGCCTCCAGGTCTGTGATGTGAGGGGCTGCCATGAAGTTCTCTGTCATGCCCTGGAGACATTTTCACCACTGTCTTGGTGATTAACATTTGGCTCTTCATTACTTATGCAAATTTCGGCAGTCAGCTTAAATTTCTCCCCTGAAAATGGGGTTTTCTTTTATTTACTTACTTATTTTTAAGATGGAATCTTTGCTCTGTCACCCAGGCTGGTATGCAGTGTCGTGATCTCAGCTCATTGCAGCCTCTGCCTCCTGAGCTCAAGTGATTCTTCTGCTTCAGCTTCCCAAGTAGCTGGGATTACAGGTGCAGGCCACCACACCCAACTACTTTTTTTTTTTTTTTTGTATTTTTAGTAGAGACAGGGTTTCACCATGTTAGCAAGGATGGTCTCAATCTCCTGACTTTGTGATCTGCCCACCTTAGCCTCCCAGAGTCCTGGGATTGCAGGCATGAGCCACCGTGCTCGGCTGGGTTTTCTCTTTTTATGACATCATTAAGCTGTAAATTTTCCGAACTTTTATGCTCCGCTTCCTGTTGAATGCTTTGCCACTTAAAAATTTATTCTACTAGATACTCTAAACCTTCTCTCTTAAGTTCAAAGTTCTGCAGATCTCTAGGACAGGGGCTCCAGTTCTCAACAAGTTCGTCATGTCCATCTGACACCAACTCAGCCTTGACTTCCTTGTCAATATCACTATCAGCATTTTGGTCAAAGCCATTCAACAAATCTCTAGAAAGTTCCAAACTTTCCCACACCTTCCTGTCTTCTGAGCCCTCTAAGTTTCTAGGAAGTTCCAAACTTTCCCACATTTTCCTGTCTTCTTCTGAGCCCTCCAAACTGTGCCAACCTCTGCCTGTTACCTAGTTCCAAAGTCACTTCCACATTTTGGGGTACCTTACAGCAGCACCCCACTCCTGGAACCAATCAACTGCATTGTCTATTATCACACCACTAATAAAGACATACTCATGACTGAGTAATTTATAGAGGAAAGAGATTTAATTGATTCACAGTTCAGAATGGCTGGGGAGGCCTAAGGAAACTTACAATCATGGTGGAAAGGGAAGAGAAAACATCCTTCTTCATGGGGTGTAAAGATGGAGAAGTGCAAAGTGAAGTTGGGGCCGAGCCTCTTATAAAACCGTCAGATCTCATGAGAACTCACTGTCACAAGAACAGCACAGAGGTAACTGCTCCCAAGGCTCAATTACCTCCCACAGAGTCCCTCTTACAACATGTAGGGATTATGAGAACTACATTTCAAGATGAGATTTGGGTGGGGACACAAAGCCTACCCATATCACCATTTATGGATCAACTGAATCATAGCAAAGCATTTATTTTGTAGTGAAGGAAGTTCAAAAGTGGTTTGTTTCATCGAGGATTTATTGTAGTCGCTAGGTTATCTCTTACTGGGGAAGAATTGAATGTATTTTCTGTTGTTAATGAGTTAGTATGGTAGATTAAAGATGGATACATTGGAGCATGTTCTCTTTGGTGAAAATTATATAAATAAGTATAAAATGAATAGTCTTCAACATATATTATTCTGTGTATAAAATGAACCAAGAACTAGTTTATTTGCTTTCCAGAGATGATTTGATGAGTCAGGATTTCAAATTATAGTCTTTCTAACAAGAACTAGATCTGCAAATATTCAACTGTATTCTACTGAAACTGCAAAGTTTTGATATAGAATGAGGACTAAGCAGGATGAATAAGTGATAAATGACAAACATAAAACTACAAGAAAGTAAGATTTAAAATAATAAAAACCAACCTCAATAAAGTCGCTGAAACAAACAGTATTAAAAGCAGAATAGAGGCTGTATTTTACACAACACAATATAGGCATTTAATAAATATGATTTTTTTATTATTACTATTTTATCTACTATTGCTATCATTAGTGTCATTAATTTATGAATCACTGCAAACTTAGAAAATAAATGGTAATTGTTATGCTTAATTAAACGAGGAAAAGTGCTAGTAAATGAATAAGTAAAACTTCTGAGTTCATTTTATGGAAATCTCAGCGGTTTTACATTATTAAAATCCATAGTAGTAGTTACTTTTTTAATAGATAAATTTTGTGATGTTTCTCTATATAAAATATGGTATTAGTCTCATAATTCATGTAACCATAGCCTAGGTAACCACAAATATGTATTTTAGCAGATTATTATATATTTTTCCTAAGTTATACAGAAATGGAGGCACACCAAAGATGATTTGATGAAATATTTTAGAAGAACAGCAGATTAGGATTTAAACAATGCTTAAGGTTTTCTGCTTTTTTATTAAACTGTACTTTTTAGAAAACACATCTCAAGTAAAACTAGATTACAGGTTTATAATGCAAGATTTTGTGCTTCCAAATCTACAATTATACTATAGCAAATTACTTATGATAAAATATTTCATATCTAACGAGTATTTTGCATGTTTAGAGCACCATGCTAAGCCCCAGTCATATATGTGTGAGCTCATTTATGCCCATAGTTGAATGAAAGAATTACTGATATTATCCTAAATACCAGAGGAAATCATGGCATAGGGAGGTCAAAAGAACTTCTACAATGTTATAGGAAATTGAAATAAGGTTATTTAATATTAATTGTTTTAAACTATGTAAAAAATAAGATTTCCCACAAAACTCATAATCTAACATGGTATTTTCCAAGTATGTTTTACTTTCACCTTAGAAGATAGTAGATTAAAAAAAAAAAGAATTCCATGAACACAGAACATCCAGAGATACTGGTTTAAACAAAGATAGGGGTGTGTGTGTGTGTGTGTGTGTGTGTGTGTGTGTGTGTGTGTATTTTGTTTATATGTATATACATATGCCTATACATATAAACACATCTATCTTTATATAACTATACACTGTATGTGCATGTGTGTGAAGATTTTTAAAACTTTGATGGCCTAATGTGTATTACAATTCATCAAGAGGAAGATATAGGCAGTAATTTAGTAAAAATATTTATTCAGTTTCTACTGCATTCTAGGTATTGGGCTAGAAATTAAGAATGCAAAAATTACATAGACATACATTGTATTTACTGCTACAGAAGTCATGTATGAGAAGAGCCGTTGAAAATAAAACATGTAATTTGAGTATACAAAAAGCAATTTTAAGGTAAGTTTGGAACAAGTGACATTTAAGGTGATAGAAAGGAGATGAATAGAAGAATGTGTTTGTTAGCTGAAGAGAGGGGAAAAAGATCTGGGCAGAGGTACATCATATACAAAGGTGCTGAGGCAATAAACAGAATGGCAGATTTAGATAATTGTGAAAAGTCTAACACAGCTAGATTATGAAGACTGAAAAGATACAGCCAGAAAGTGAGTCCAAAGAATGTGACAGGCTCAGAGACCTGGTGAGATCTGATAAGGATTCTGGATTTTATCCTAAGTGTAATCAGCCAATAAAGGGATACTAGCAAATATATGCTAGTATCAGTCATTCATTATATAAAGATAAAGAGAAGATGCCACTTACTTCGTGGTCTGTTGAATAATAAATTATTTATTCTGCTCCAGAATAGATCTGGATCTCTTTGGTTCTTGGCATGTCTTTTGCTACCACCTTACCCTATATCACCATGCATTCCTGCTCAACTTTATTATAATAATGACCTGCTAATTGTTCTGCTCCCAAGTTGTGACAGGATTCCTATCTTCTAGTCTCAACTCAGGACCCAAAAATCCTTTCAACACTTAGGTCAGAGTATATCCCTACCTGCTTAAATACCTCCAGTGACTTCCTCGTGCTAAGAAAGCACCACTGCCTCACATACCCTTCAAGAGACTTTTACTACTTTCGTATTCTCGATCTTAACTACGCATAGTCTGGAGCCCTACTACCTGCTATTCCCTCTGTTTGTTTTCTCCCTAGATCCTCTGTAGTACAGACATAAAAGAGCATCAGTGCTAAGGTAAATACAGAAAATAATATATTTTCCATCAAATAAGATTTGTAACATTGTTGCTTTGTCTATTTACATCATCTCTTAGGTTTCTAAACTTTGCCAAGAAGTATATTGATGCCTCAAAATTCTGAATATTTTAGACAATTTGAAAATAAAACAAAGTCTAACATCCAAAATTTTCTCAGATGATAAAGAAAAGTTTGGATTTAGAGTATACTTATTTTTTCCTTTGTATATATAGATATACGTGTAGAAAGAAATCTGGCTATTTTTTAAGTGAAGATTAAGAACCTCAATCCCCTAGTGAATGCAATACCAATACCGAGGCATACTTTCCACTGCCCTTGTTAATTATGAGGCTTCACTCATAGGACTTTAAAAAAATGCTCTGTTAAACAATAGATGGACTGCTAATGTCCTTGAGTGTCTCTGTCTACAGTGGATGCTGTGACTTGGGTGTAGTTCCTGAGTTGATTACTCAGTGTAAGTAAGTAGCTTATTCTGTAAATAGCAAGCTAACACTGGCTGCACAGACTGTGTTTTTTGACTGTTTATTGGCTATAGGAAATCAACTCTGGTCTAATTTCCTACATGAGTCAAGAGGGTGGAAGCCAAGGGAATGCAGGCTAATGTGACCTTTAAATACATTCCTGTGATACAAAGTTACAGATGAAAGCATTTTGGAAGAGGTACACTGCCATTTAGTATCAGGAACATGCACATTTGCTGGTATTAGTAAATTAAATTTAGCAATTCTAGGGTTAGTCTTAGCAACTGGAATCACCTCAAATTCATAGAATGTATATATAGAAACCTTGTAAAGCTAGAACTGGAAAGACTATCACTTTAAAAGTAATCACAACTTAGTCATCTAGGTTGATACCCAATTTTAATATAATATGCATATAGCGTTACTCTTTACAATATTATTTCTAATTATTCTTAATCTTTTCTTGGTTGCCAAGTTCTTGACTTGTCAAGAGATTCCTTACATGTTAGATATTATTAGATTTGACCATTACTTTCTCAATCTGTAAATATGACATATACACACATTAGTTACAAGGGATATAACTGATTTTTAAAATGAGGGATAAATTTTCTAGGTAAATATTGGTAATATTAATGGATCAATGTCACTGGCAACAGGTTGCCTTTTATGGAAAAACAAACACAGGCACAAACCAAAAATGTCCAAACCACTTATATGACAACTGCAGACCTTCCTAGTGCAGCTGAAACTTCAAGGTAGAAAACACCAGAATGTCACTTACACTTTCAGGTAGATATATATAAAAAACAGAATGCAAAAGAGGCTTCATGTCTGAGGAAAAAAACTGGGTTTCTTTCCTCTAGGTAGAAAGAGATAATAATACATGTATCCAAATTCTAAAATAGCAACATTATTTTCACTCTTGAAAAATATTATTTTTTAATGTAGCTCTAGGAAATTATTGAATCCAGAAAAAATGGGACAGGGCAGATGGTAGAATTAAAGGTGAATAAATACTTCTAGAGTGAAGGATGTCATGGGTTTGACACTTGGCTCACATGCTAAGATATACAGCAAAAGAAAGAAAAAAAAACAGATACAAGAAAATATATGCAGTGCCTGAGAGTGCAAAAGGTTGATATATATTAAATTTAGAGTTCTCTCTGTATCTTTGTAAGATATTCTGGAGGAAAGCCTTCTAGTTAGCTATTACCCTGCATTAGAGGAATCAGTTTGGGCTAGCGTAAAATAAAGGGGAGCATAGCAAAAACCACATGCACAAACAACACACATACTTTCCTGTATGCCGAGGCATCAAGCCAATTACCAGAATGGTGGCTGTAATTTCAGTTATCTCTATTTCTTTGAGATTCTGCAGATATACAAAATGATTAGAGCAGCAGAGGTGTTATCAATGGAAAATAAAATGCCTATCAACATCATTAACATAACCTTTGTCTTTGATGCCAGAGAAGTAAAATCTCTTATTTTAAATGCTATTTGTCAACCTCTGCAAGGAATGTCATTTTTGTAACAGTTCTATAATTAGGAATTCATCTATTTCAGTTGCTGTGGATTTCTTGTGCCTTTGAGGTTTCTAATTAGTTGGTCATTGTGACCAAACTTTTACTGCAATTTTCCCGCAGACTCTGTAAGAAAAACTTGAGTTAGGTCCTATCTAAGGTCTGCTATTTAGTCAAGAGTATCTGTTTTAAATGCCTGAATGTCTCATCATGAAAACCTCCTACTACTTCCCATTCGTAAAAATGTAATGCACAGGAGTATTAAAGACAAAGTGATTTGGCTTTTATAATTGAATCAAATTTTACCATGTTTTTGTCCCTTCTGATATAAAAATACTAAATTTGGAGGCCAGAAGTTTCATTCTCAAAAGAAATGTGGATGGTAAAACAAACAATCAAACAAAGGAAAAACACCAAAAAATGGGATAGAAACAAGGAAAAAAATAGTCTACTGAAATGAACTGGGAGGGTCCACATCGTCATCCTGGTCATTGGAACTAGCAAGTTCTTTGAGTCTAAAAGTCCAAAAATATTGAAGCTATCCTCATCTTTTGTGCTGTCTCATCTTTCATGTAATAAGAAGCCTAATGTGGAGAAATATGTGTGATTTATTATTTGCTGTATTCATATATCATAAAATTTAAATCTGGAAAATTCTTAGAAATTAGTTTTTAATCTCCTAGTTTTACCAAATACATAATGGAGGCCTAGAGAGGTTAAAAGATTCTTACAATAATCTGTATGTTTTCTGGCCAGCCATAAGTCAGAATGTATGCTCCACCTACATCATCTCTGGATTTTTAAAATCACCTTCTTAAAGTTTGCATTCTTCAAGGTTCTTTCACTCCACTAACAAGCATGGCTATGGAGTAATTAGAACCAATTAAAATGAATGTTTTACTATTTGGTAGAACGTTTAAAAACATATGTACCTTATTATATGCTACAAAGAAGTACATTTAATTTATCTTAATTGCTTTGATATTGCTTTTCAGGCTACGGTAGTCCCAATCATCTCTAAAATCAAACCAAACTACTTTTTAAAGGCTGAAATTAGATTGCTCTCTAATTAATAACTCGTTTTCATTCTGTCTTCAGTAACTGTAGTCATACTGACCACCTCTCCACAATGTATTACATCTCCCAACATAACAATATTCTTTTGAACCAGTGTACTGGACATGTCCTTAAATCCCATCATCTGAGGCCCTGTTAAATCTACTTTAGAAAAAGTTCTTTCCAATTTATGATTTATTTATTTATTTATGTATTATGCGAAGAAAACTCATACACATCCTTTCTGGGCACCATTATTCCATTAGACCCTTTCTCCATTCAGTGTATTACATTTTTTATTGGTGATGTTTATACATATTGAGTCACAGACTGCCTTTGACTTAAAATATTTTTCTCCAGCAATGTTGGTAGATCATACCGCTCTAGTAATATGTGATTGAGACTAATGGCAAGACTGCATAGCTTGTGCAACACAGTTTTTTTCCATGCCAAACAACATGACTAGAATGGAAGTAGACATCAAGACTTTAATGCCATTGATGTCATTATCTAAACTCTAGGCAATTAAGGTAAAAAATATATTGACCCATTGGCTGGCTTGTGCTTGTTTGTTGTTTTTGTTGTTGTTTGATTATGTTTGTTCACCAAGGGTGTCTCTCTGTGTGTGTGTGTGTGTGTGTGTGTGTGTGTGTGTATTTGCATGTATTAGTTATAAGTATATGGCATACCTAAACAAGATGCAGTTGTGCATGTATACATCACCTAAATTCTAAATTATCAGCCATGCCAGGCATTACTTCTTTAACTGCCTCCAGCTTCTTTGGGAATTTCAGAAACAGCAGTTTTTCTTGCCAGGAAATGGGTTGAAAAGCAATGAAGAACACCAGTCCCATTGCCATCCCCACCATCACACACAAATGTGTGCTTGTGTGTGCATGCATGTGTATGCTTATAATCTTCCAATCAGTCCACAACTACATCTACAAATTCTACCTATAGAATTAAATGCTCCAAAAAAAAAAAAAACAAAACATTTCTTAGTCTTGCTTGAAGAAACACATGGATCTGGATATGCTTCTTCTAGAGACCCATAATGCTGCAGTTTCACTTTAAAAAAAAATTCTCCCCTTTAATGATGCAGCGTTTTTCAAAGCCATTTCTGCCTGTTACCAGAAGAACTATAATTGCAAAATGTCCTTTTCACTCCCCCCGTACGGATCATCTTCAAACTTTTATATTAATAAAAATCTTGTTCTATACTTTTCTCTTTACAAAATTTGAAATTTGATATATTTCAGTCACACTGAATTATAAACTGTTCTATTTTCATTCAGCATTTAGATTTTATTAGTTTTTCAAAAAACATTGAATTAACATGCTGAATAATAAAAGAGTCAGTAAGATGTTTTCACAAGGTCTGCTTATAAATTTAAGAAAAAGATTGTTGAAGGGCTGACAGATTGAAGACAGTAATAGTTAATGGACATATAGTGCAGGATAAATTGAATTCTTTATGGAAATTTATAGCAAATAATTTCTGAAGACTATTATTTTTTCATCAGAGCAAACCATAAGAAAAGATTATAAAAACAAAATAAACTTCTACATTACTCTTAAATAAAGGATCCAAACAGGATTTTTAAAAGTAAAGCTACAGTCAAAGTGAAATGCATAAAAACAAGCTTTTAAAATCTGCGGTTTGAAAGAACCACATGTACTTCACTCGCCCTTGAATTCCAGCACCTCATTTTTAACTGCACTTAGTTTACATTTTACTTTCAGAGATTAATCTTTTCTTTTGCTAAGTGCATTGGAAATCATGAGCACTAACTATGTAAATGATGCTAGGAAATGTATCCCCCAAGTATGAAATAAAGCTCTAACTAGATAATGCTAATAAATATTAATATATGGAGATAGCAAAGGAATATTAAATGATTAAGCTGCCCACAATAAGAATAATAATATACCTAAAGTCCTCCAGGCACTCATTCAGTATTTTAGGGCTCTACAAATATTAACAAAAGCAGAGCCTGCAGAGAATTGTATGTCCTAAAGCTTTATGACTTGAATCACCATAAGAAGAGGAATGGGCAGTGGCTACAACTTAACAGGTGAAAGACGGACTTAGTTGGTTAGGGCTGGTAATTAATTCTGATAGATGTAGCCTACTTTTTATCTTTCAATAATCAAGTTTTCTCCTCCACAAATTACCACTCTTTAGTCTTTTTGTGGGCCAAAAAAAAAAAAAAGTATTTTGTAGGCTTTAGGAGTCTCTGGAGAATTTGGTTTTGCCCTACCCACATTACCTAATTTTTCCAGACAATTGGATTATAAATATGGGAGTAAAGAAAATGAGCTGTTAAGCAGAATGTAGAAACCTCTGTCACCCAAACAGAAGTAGAGTGCACCAAGAAACAGACTATGGGTGCCTCATGTCTTTGTAGGTTCACAAAATAAGAGATGAAATGAGTGGCAGATTCCCTAACTCCCTAGCACAAGTCAGCATCATAGACTAAACTTATATGTATTTTTTACTGATTCCAGTATTTGAAGACTATCATGCCCAACCGGTAACAAATAGCATCAATTCAAGAGGGCATTCTCTCTACTGCTCCGCATTGAGGTTGTTTCCAGTATACTCTAATATTGCTATCAAGTGACTTGACTGATGACTGGGTCAGTGAGAAAGAATTTGTACCAGGCCATAAATGTTTTGTTTCCATATTAAAGAAGGTGATGGGAATAGATGATGATGATTTGGAGGCTAGAACGATGCTCAGGTTCCTCATAAAACCCCTTACCACCACCTCCACCTCAGTCCCATCAAGGAAAAGATACAAAATTACACTTTGTATATGCTGGTAGTATAATAGCAAGCTCTGTGTATTATCATGACATAATTTTGCCTAGTTCTTTTTGCACGAGATAATTTTGCATGAGATAATTCTATGAGATTTGAGAGATACGAGTATCCATAGCCATATTAACAGTTACCCTGTACTCTGTACTGTAAATAAGCAAACAAGTTGTAGATATTAAAAGTCAGTATTTTTCATCACAAAACTACTGTTGCAGTTTAAGCTGCACTTCTTGCTTATGGGGATTATGTAAAACCAATAATAAGAAAATGACCTGCAAACAATTGAGTAGCCGTAGCACGATTGTTACTCAGCTTGCAAAAATCAGAACACATAAAGGGAAAAGGGGCTTATTAGAAGAAGCAGTACAAAGCAAGTCGCACAAAGCAAAGAGTCTATAGATGTGATTTCAAGTAATTCAGTGAATTTCTATACAGTGCATAGCTTTCGGCCTCAATAAAAAGCCAATTATTAATCCTGCAATTACCCAGCCTTATCACTACTGCACACACATGCTGACTATGGCTAGAGTTCTAGATGATATTCTTTTTATTAGTATGGCCAAAGGGAAATTTAATTAGAGATACATCTCGTGAACGGACAAGGGAAAATATAAGGATTAACAAATTAATCCTAACATTTAATTACATTAAAATGTTTACCATTCCATATAGAAAATACTGACACTCTAGCTAACCTCTTTTTAAAAATCTGTTCTCTCTTATATAACCGTGAAAACATTATTTCTGAAGGGGAAAAAAAGGTAGGAGTTCCTTCCTGCTAGCTTGTGTACTGACTGAACAGGAAGAAATAATCAACCTAGTTTATTCTGGACTCTATCAGTTCCTGACCACATTCTGTAAATGCAGGCATTTGGAAGAAAACAAACTGATCCACAGGTTACAGAAACCAAAATATGTACTGATGGAGAGATAGGAAACTGTGACTAAATGAATCCAGGTAAGCCTAAAATAGAGTAATGGAAAGAAACCCTGGCAGAATGTTTAAAGAGACAATCATGCTTACATCACAAACCTTTATTAACCAAGCTAACAGCTAAATTCTTATTCCATATATAGTGCAATTTCTGCCTGTCTGACACTGTTTCTTTTTTCTTTGCTTCTCCCTTAACTGCATATGTGCACAGGTAAGATAATGTGTGTGCTTTTGTGGTGGGTTTCTCAGTTGTCTATAAATAAGGACTGGTTATATGGCTTTAGAACACCATTCAAACCTGCACATGTGCATGCTGTAACTTTACTATTATTGTTTTGACATTTAAGAAATAGATGCATGTTTTTCACTGTGGTAAGCAAACATCTTCAGAATTCTCTTCAGAAACTAGAGTCTTCTAGCAGGAGCATATTAAAGAAGCTCTTTAGCACCTCACCCCTATTTGTGCCTCTCAATCCAAAATACTTTAAGAAACTGAAAAGAGAAACTTTTGAATAAGTTTACCAGCATGAAGACTCTGCTGACATTGATTAAATAGGCCCATACAATGTTCACTGCAAAGTAATCTATGCTAATGCAATTTGCTAGTAAGAAGGAAGAAGGAAGTTGAGCTTTGAGCCGTGATATAGGAAGAGTTGCCTGAGGATTCAGGTAGCCCGGCACTTCAGAAAAATTGCATAATTCCCATGAAAAATAAATTCTGTCTGTTTTTATTAAGAAAAATCTAGCCTAAAATGCATATAATCATTTGTGTCTGGTTCTGGCATATTGAATGCATGGTTAGAGGGAGAAAAATTTCACAAAATGTTCATAGAAGGAATTCTTTTTTGTATTGTTTTGTTTGGGCTTTATTTTGGGAGGGGTTTCTGTTTTGATTTTACTCTGAAAAGTGTAGAGAGATTGCCAGCTCCATCAAGGAGTAGTTTGCAAAATACAAAATTGCAAAGCCCCCAGAACATATCTATTTCGTCTGGAATTTGTAAATATATTAACTCACTATTCTCCAGGGAAAAAATGGTATGTTTTAGATTAATTTTGGATGTAAATTCTAAACAGGTGGACAAAGCAGCAGGAGGGAGATAGCCTTCCCACAGGGGTCTCACATCATATAGTTGCAGAAAATGAATCACAAGGATTGGTAGTAAAGGAAATCAGATTTGCCAAGCCGAGTATTTATATATGAAAGGAGCATGAAAGCTCAGTAAATTGTAGATCAGGGATTCAAAGCCATGCATCTACAATGTATAACGACGCAGACTCACTGTGGGCCACTGACCGTCCAGTCAGTTGAAGAATGCACATATTTTTAATTTAATTCTTAAAATTGTATGCTATAGTCTACATGTTCACATGATGAAAACATTTCTTCCTATATACATACTACACATGTGCCTTGGAATAAAGTTGCTTCTTGATTACAAACAACATTTGTGAACTTTCTGCTGACATTGTGACATTGTGAGGAACAGAGTTCAAATGAAGAGGTGATGAACTTCATATCCCTCATAGCTAAATCATATAGAAGGATCCTCATAAACATTTGCCTGGCCTTCTCACAGCCACACTGATTGTCCCGGGTGTTTTGCTCTGTATGACAAGGAATATAATGATAATAATGTAATTAAGATTTACTGAGCATTTACTACTTACGAAACACTGGATTAAATGTTTTACATTCTTTATCTCACTTAATCCTCACTCTAACTCTGGGAGTTAGATAGCATTATTATCCCCTTTACAAAATAGATGATGAAGCTGTAGTTTGGAGAAGTTAATTAATTTGTCTAAGATTACTCATTCTAGTCACCGGTAGAGCCAGACTTGAATTTAGACCCTTCTGACAACAAAGCTATATAAGAGACACCCCTTGATGCAAAATTTACTGACTGTTCTCCAAATTGATCCTTTTAATTTTCATAATTGCAGTGCAGAGTATTAGCCTGCAAGAGCTATCTTAAAAAAAAATAGTAGTAAGCCCACATTGTTTGACTTCACATTGACATGCTTTCATAGATTCTGGTAAATATCTTCCTCCAGCAGCTTCCTTGACTCCCATAGACAATCAGGATGGTCACCTGGTACTAACTCCTCAGCCCCTAGGTGTTTAACTTTCTGTTTCTTCTTACTAGAGGCTCTTCTCTGGGCAGCCCAATTAGACAAGACCTAAGATGGCCGTGCACACATTCTACTCCTGATTGTCCCTATCTTGTAGACAACTACCCATTCATCTTTGCTTCACGACAGTCTAGGCTGGCAAGTCATTCTCATAGAGTAGTACTGGATCGGATCAATTAAAAGTGCCGTTAGTCAGCCTCCCTTTATTATAGATGTGTTTTGGTGGAAGTTAGAACAGAATTTGCATCTCTTCTTATTGTAGAGGGTCACTTATAAAATTTCGCTGGAACTCTATAGAAGCCTTACAACAATAGGTTTGATGAAATAGGGCAAGAAATTATGTCACTACTGGGACGCAGAAGAGGATAAGACTCAAAACACAGCTTTTGCAAATATTGTATCCTTATAAGAATTCTCTCTCATCCCCACTATCTTGAAGTCTCAAAGTGGCTGAGAAAACCCTAAATCCTTAGACCAGATTCTGAAGAATTCATATTGTCAACATGTATATGATGATTTTGCAAACACTCCAGCATGTTTAGTATCAGTGACTGGTAGAGATTTCAATTATTTTATATCCTGCTATGTCTGCATCTATATTATTACATGTACTTATATATCTTTTTAACTTAAATTTGTACCAGTTTCTTCAGTTTATTATCTTTGAAGAAATGTCTTTTAAGTGTACTCATTTTATTTGTTTATGCATCATACTTAATGTCTCCTCTATTGTTCATAAAAGGTTTTGCAATATCAGAAAAATATACATGCAATCTCAATTTATAAACATCTAACCAAATCTAATTAAAAATGCAGGATAGATCCTTGGACGTGTAATAATTGATTCTGCCTGTATGAATTGTAAGGTTGCAAGTACTTAGGTTGGTTCAAAAGTAATTGTGCTTTTTGCCATTACTTTTGCACCAATCTAATACATCTTACCAAATTTGTCTTCTAATTGGTATTACAACCATACCTATATTTTTCTGAACTGATAGGAACATTATTATTTTTTAAAATTGTATTTGATGTTTTGCTAGACTAATTAAAAATAAAAAGGCTATGACGTTTATATAAAATTCTTTTGACATTCTTTTTATAATTTAAGATTTACAAGATTTAAATTTAACACATAAACAACCTTAAAACAAGAAATATGATAGACTGGCCGGGCGCGGTGGCTCACGCCTGTAATCCCAGCACTTTGGGAGGCTGAGGCGGGTGGATCACGAGGTCAAGAGGTCAAGACCATCCTGGTCAACATGGTGAAACCCCGTCTCTACTAAAAATACAAAAATTAGCTGGGCATGGTGGCACGTGCCTGTAGTCCCAGCTACTCGGGAGGCTGAGGCAGGAGAATTGCTTGAACCCAGGAGGCGGAGGTTGCAGTGAGCCGAGATCGTGCCATTGCACTCCAGCCTGGGTAAGAAGAGCGAAACTCCGTCTCAGAAAAAAAAAAAGAAATGCGATAGACTGTATAAAGAAAATGTAGTACGTATAGATCACGGAATACTATGCAGCCATAAAAAGGAATAAGATCATGTGTGATATGGTTTGGCTGTGTCCCGGCCCAAATCTCATCTTGAATTCCCACAGGTTGTGGGAGGGACCTGGTGGGAAGTAATTGAATCATGGGGGCAAGTCTTTCCCATGCTGTTTTTATGATATTGAATAAGCCTCATGAGATTTGATGGTTTTAAAAAGAAGAGTTCCCCTGCACAAGCTCATTCTCTCTCTTTGCCTGCTGCTATCCACATAAGATATGACTTGCTCCTCCTTGCCTTTTGCCATGATTCTAAGGTCTCCCCAGCCACATAGAACTGAGTCCAATTAAATCCCTTTATTTGGTAAATTGTCCCAGTCTCAGGTATGTCTTTATCAACAGTGTGAAAATGGACTAATGCAGTTTTTTTCAGGAGCATGGATGAAGTTGGAAGCCATTATTCTCAGCAAACTAAAGCAGGAACAGCAAACTAAACATGGCATGTTCTCACTTATAAGTGGAAGCTGAACTATGAAAACACATGGATATGGGGAGGGGAACAACACTGGGGCCTGTTGGGGGAGAGAGGTGGGGGAAAGCTTTGGGAAAAAGAGCTAATGCATGCCATGTTAATACCTGTATGATGAGTTGATAGGCACAGCAAACCATCATGGCATATGTTTACCTATGTAACAGACCTGCACATCCTACACATGTACCTCAGAACTTAAAAAATAAAATAAAATAAAAAAGAATAAATATGTTAAGTGGCATCAAAATATTGCTTACTTGTTTGAACAGCATTCAAATATTAGAATAATATTGAATAAAGAAAATTGAATAATTTCAATTAATTAATGAATTGAATTCAATAGATTTAATATTGCATAAGTAAGGAAAAATAAAATGACAGTAAAGATTCATCATTAAAATAATCATAGTTATATCTTACTGAAAAAATATGGAAAGTAAAAATCTTTATGTAAAACCAAGTATCCTCTATTTTTATTAAGAAATTTCCTTTTCTTTAGATTGTCATTGTCCATTTTATTTTTTTTCTGTATTTTTTTCTTGAAGTATATAGATCTCACTCTGCTAGAGTTATTAATGTGTCAACATTTTTATTCTCTTTGAGAGATTTATAAATCAGCCATAAAATATGTGATGATGGTGTAAACTTGGCATATATTCTTAGTGAGAAACATTTTTTTTTTCACATTTTAAAAATGAAATAGTTTGGCTGCTATGAACCTACAAAGGGCAAAATCTAAATGTTTTCCGACTCTGTTTGTGTTATACCCTCTTCCTAAAAAGATCTATTCAACCAAAAGAAAAAGGAAAATCAGAGACAGTTCAAAATAACAGCTTCTGGGAAGTCATTACCAACTTATTCTCTCAAAGATTTTTGTGTTAATAGCTTCATGTATACATCAATGTGTACATAATAATAACTTTAGAACTTATTTGACTCCCACTTGAGGAACAATCTAAAGAAAGCATGGAAAACACATTCAGTAGACAACAGGCAGCATACAAGCTGAGATATTTATTTAAACATTATTACCGTGGAAATTCCTTCTCCTTATCGCCTACATTTTTGTTATCAAAGCTCATTGAATATAGCTAATAAGCAAAAAGATAACGTAACAGAGGTGGCAACATGTTACCGAAAAGGAACAGTATGCATAGCTCACTCACAGATCTGCTCAACGTCTACAGAGAAGTCTCTACACAATGCCCCAGTTCCTTGAATGAGACAAAAAGGAAAAGGAATGTGATTGTTGCATTGTTTTACATATATTAAACCTAAGAAAAGGTTCAAGTTATATTTCATTTTATCTTCCTGAAACACAAAGACATTCTGCAAATAATACTGAGAACAACTTTCTTATATCCAGCTTTATCGTATTTTCACATGAAAAAATTTTTCAATGAATTATTATACATGTAAGTATTAAAAAGCAATTATGAAGAATTAAGGCATATATTTGCAATTTCCTTTTTTCTACCTGTAGATCAACAAGTGTCCAAATAGTAATAAATAAGAGAAATGTTATGGTGTTACCACATAGCTGATGATCAAACACTAGGAATAAAAGAGTAAATCTGCAGAATTTGAGGAAATTCAAATCTGTATCCTCTTTACCTTACATTTCAAAGGGAACATAGGAGTGAGTGTAATTTATAATAATTATCTAAGCAAATTTGCTTTTTTTTTTTTTAATCTATTAAGTTTAGGGGTACATGTGCAAGTTTGTTACATACGTAAACTTGTGTCATGGAGGTTTGTTGTACAGATTATTTTATAACCTAAGTCTTTGAAGAATCACCACACTGTTTTCCACAATGATTGAACTAATTTACACTCCCACCAACAGTGTATAAGCCTTACTTTTTCTTCACAAACTTGCCAGCATCCATTGGTTTTTGACTTTTTAATAATAGCCATTCTGACTGGTGTAAGATGGTATCTCATTGTGGTTTTAATTTGCATTTCTCCAGTGATCAGTAGTGTTGATGTTTTTTTCATATGATTATTGGCCACATGTATGTCTTGTTTTGGGAAGTGTCTGTTCATGTCCTTTGCCCACTTTTTAATGGGGTTGATTTTTTTCTCGGAACTTTGTTTAGGGATCTCACTTATTCAATAAAATATTTAGTGTCTGACAAGAAAATCACTGAAGTTTTCTGAAATATTTCATTAACTTCACAGAGATTATATTTTACTTCCAAGGAATGCCAATTTAGTTTACCAATAATATACTTTATGAAATATTGGATTTTATATTTCTGCTCTAGATAAAGGCCTCCCTGTTAAAAGCACAGAAAATAAAAAGGAAATCCTTGATGGAGGGTAACATTATCTAAAAGCAAAAGGAAAGGAGTTTCCTAGTATAGGAAAATATTGCCCAGTTCTTTGTATCTTAAAGGACAGATAAGATATTTCACATCATTTTCCAGATGGTTTTTGACTTGTTCTCATTTCATGATGAATCAACCATTTCAGAATCACAGGATTCTAGTCCCTGATGAAATATCATTCATCAGTGAAATTCCATAGTCAACTCCATAATATCTGGTGTACTACACATAAATCATTTTTGAGGGTTATATAAAAATAATTCTGATTTAATATTTAACTTGTTATGATCTATAAAATTTCTCACAAACAAAAAACTTTAATAATGTATTCATCCTATCAGATTTGCTTTTCTCTCCCTCCTTATTTTTTCATAGGACAAACATTCATATTTATAGTATAAAAAATAGTCAACTTGTGTTTTATTTTGTTTTTCTATGGAAGATCTGATATCAAGTCTCTTTTTAAGTTACAGAGACTCCATCAACTTTGTGGGCCTCAAATGAGAAAATTATAAGTGACTTCCAAAGTAACTTGCATCACCTATACTTGCTTTCTGTCATTGGAACTCCTCTTACAAGTTTATGAAAGAAAGAGAATTCATATGTATGCCTATAATATACAAAGCCTTATACATATAATAGTTAATGTAAAGGAGAGAGAAACTAATATGGCAGGAATGGGGACCCTAAGCATTTGAGCCACTTCACTTAACCTACCTGTGATTTCAGTGCCTGCTAAGGCCAAATCACCTACATACCACTTTCATTTGATGATGATGGAGTGCTACTATGCACAATATACTTTATGACTTCCTTTATCAGATTAAATCCAATTAGTGATGGACAGCTCTGGTCACATGGTAACTTGGTGGGCCCATGTTTAAGTGTTCAGTCTCTAATAAAGCCCAGTGGTAGGGCAAAACTGTTGCTCAAAAGGAGATCAGTTATCTCCAGAGGAAGGCAAAATCTTGTTTCAATATCCCAAGGGCCTGCACTGCAGTTAACCCATAAAAGGCCAAAGCCTTATAATATTCCGTGGTGTATATGTGTCTCATTTTCCTTTTCCAGTCTATCCTAAAATGCAATTAAAAAAAAAAAAAAAAGGCCAAAGCCTCAAAACAGCATCTCTAGCTACCATTGACACCTCAAGCACCACTGGACCTGCTGGGTTATATGGCCCAAGAGTGAGAGCAGCTTACACAACAGCCTGGACCTGTTGCAGAGCCTTCTCTTGATCTGAACTCCACTCAAAACAAGCAGCTTTTTGGGTCACTTAGAAAATGGGCTGGAGTAACACATCCGAATAAGGAATATGTTGCTCCCCAAATTCAAAAAGGACCACTAAGCAGCGCCCCCTCCTTTTTTTTGTACCTACAATCATACCTCTAGAAAACAGATACATGTCATTTTCTTTTTCTTGTTTCTTGAGACAGATTCTTGCTCTGTTGCCCAAGCTGTAGTGCAGCATCATGATCTCAGTTCACTTCAGCCTCCACCTCTTGGGTCAAAGTGAATCTCCTGCTTCAGCCTCCCAGGTAGCTGGGACCACAGGTGTGCACCATGACTCCGGCTAATTTTTGTATTTCAGTGGAGATGGGATTTTGCCACGTTGGCCAGGCTGGTCTCAAACTCCTGGCCTCAAGTGATCTGTTCTCCTTGGCCTCCCAAAATGCTGGGATAACAGGGATGAGTTTCTGTGATCATCCAGATTACATCTTTCTTTAAGTGGAAACTGAATTTTAGAGAATGTAAGTACCTCACTCTGGTTTACATAGATAGGAAAGAGCAGAACTAAGTATGAACACAAAATACATTTTGTTCTTTTGAAAGCTTGCATGTTTTCAATTACTCTTTTCCCTCGTGCCCTTAACCCTCTCTAACTTTAAGAGAAACTAGAGAATTATGATAATTCTTCAGGAAATAATAAATATCAGCTTAACACATTGTATGTGTGTGTGTGTGTGTGTGTGTGTGTGTATAAACTGCCATGCTAAGTACTTTAGTTGTAACAAATAAAAGTCAAATAAGTACATGCTTTCAGTATTTTCACATATTTTATTGATAATTTACCATGTGTTAGGCCTACACTTGGTACTGGGAACAGTAATATTGTTAAAAGACCACAGTTTCTATCTTCAAGAAGCTAAATCTAGTGTATGGGAAAATATGCAAACTAAAATTACATATTAGTTAATTGGTATTGAGTTGGCATTAAAGAAATTTTGGTCATATCTTCAATTGCAACAGAAGAAAGAGGGAGGGACTGTGATATTGGTAATGGTGGTTGTGGTGGTGTGTATGTTTGTGTGTTTATTTGAGCAAAGGGTAGTCTGTATTGAAAGACAAAGAAAACTGAGTAAAAGTTGCTAACATTATAAGAATTACAAGAGGCTCAGTATTACTGGGTTTAGGTATATGGAGGAAAGACCAAAAATGAGCTAGACAGACAGGCAGGGGCCAGATCAAAAGGGCTATGTATGCAGTACTGATTAGAAGCCTTGAGCTATTTTGAGCATAGGCATGGGAAAATAATTATGGAATTTTAAAACTAAAAATAATATTATGGAAATGAGCAGGCTGGCTTTGAAGACATGATCTACTATAGGTAGACTGTGCCCCTTACAGCAGTTAAAAAGACATGACTGGAAAATTATTTGAGACTCTTCTATTGGCAGGGTGAGGTCTATATATTCTCGGTGAATCTGAGAAGCAAAAAGAAAATAACAGTTGGTAGGTTAATGTAATCACCCAGTCAAGATTATTGTGTGAGCCATACCTAGTACAGTAGCCTTAGAAATAGAAAGATTTTAGATATGAGAAATGTTTAATATACAATGCTTAAAACATTTGAGAAACATATATTTTGGTGGCAATAGACTTGTAGATAACAATCTACATTGAAAAGCAGATTTAATGGAATTATGGAATAGTCACAAACACTGTACCTTGGAGCTCAGAGCAAACATTGTTGGTGCACTATCGATGTCCCTTATGTGCTTCACTTTCCAGTCTTGCTGGAAATTGACAGTGTTCGCTGTCAATTCCCAGCCATTGGACTTTCTTAAATCTCTTCTGCAAAGCAAGTTGGAAATACCCTAAAATTAATGCCACTAACAGCAGCCCTTGGCAAATAACACAAGACTTTCAGGATAAATTCTGCAGCAAACTCATGCCTTAGATATGATAATACTTGGATTTTTTCTATTCTGTCTTCCAAAATTTCCTAGAGAAACTGAGCTCTAATGGAACTGCAATGATAACCAACTCATTAACACACATTTTTCCTCCATCTGTAGCCCCCACAAGTGATTTCTGGGCTCACCTGTCAATAAACTACTTTCTCTCTAGCCTCAGGATCATCCTCTGAAAATTCAAATGAAATTAACAGATAAAGAGATTAAATAAGTAATTTTAAAATTTTCCCACAAATGAGAGTCCAAGTGTGCACAACAAGTAGGCTTTATACCAGGAATGTAAGATTGGCTTATCATCTGAAAATCAATTAAGGTTAATACACCAGGTTAGTAGAATGAAAGAAAAAAACTGCATAATCATCTCCATAGACATAGAAAAGCATTTGACATACCTAACATCTTTCATGATAAACAACCTTAGCAAACTTAAGATTGAAAAAAACTGTTTCAATCATTAAGGACACCTACAAAACAACCCGCACTAACATAACATTAATGGTGAAAGACTGGATGCTTTACCTCTGAGTTTGGGAACAAGATAATGATATGTAGTTTCTTCTATTTATGTGGTACTGGAGGTCCTAGCTGGGGCAGTGAATTCTAATCTCAACAAAGCTGTTATTAGAAAGAAATACATTCAGTAAAATTTAACGTCCTATTTTTCAATTTTATAAAGCTCTCAGCAAAGTACACACTAACCCTCTATGATAAAGGCAATCTTGCAAAGTTCAGCTGACACCATAATTGAAATATTCTAAGATTAGGTACCAAGCAAGAATGCCCACTCTCACACTATTATTCAACAATGCACTTGAAATCAACTCTGTTTATTAACAGATACCCTGACACTATTTTACATATAAAATTGTGAGAAACTACAACGAAGCTGCTACAAATAAAAAGCAAATTTAGCAGGGTAGTATTCCAATAACAATTATATTTCCAGATACTTTGGCATAAATTTAAAAACAAATTTAAGAAATACTATTTTCAGTAGCATCAAAATCATAAAATATGTAGGAATAAATTTAACAAAATACAGGGAAGATAGAAATAAAATTACAAAATGCCATTTGGAGAAATTAGAAACCTAAATTAATAGATATTCCATAGTCATGAACTGGAAAATGCACTGATTAATATTTTAATTTTTTCTAATTTAATCCATATTTTAAAGCAATCCCAATCAATATCCATTCTTTGTAGAAATCAACAAGCTGATTTTAAAATTTATGAAAAATTCAAGTGACCTAGAATAGCAAAATATTTTTGAAAAGAGAAATATATAGTTAAAAGACTAACACTTTCTGATTTCAAGACTTGCTATAATGCTACAGTGATAAGCCAGTGTGGTATGGGTTTAAGGACAGGCAGTTGGGTCAAAGGCACATGCACATTCTAAAAACAGAGCAATGCACTTGATTTTTGGCAAACGTGCCAAAGCAAGTTATCAGAGAAAATGAAATCTTCTCAACAAATGTTGCTGGAACAACTGGATAAATGTATAGAAAAAATACAGCAAGATACCTTCTCACATCATAAACAAAAATCAGTTTTAGAGGGTTCATAAACTTAAATATTAAAGACAAAACTATAAAGCTTTTAGAAAAAAATATTTTGCAACTGATGATCAGCAAAAATTTCTTAAACAGGATGACAAAGCAATAATCATGAAAGAAAACAAGGATAAAAATATTTTCGTCATTTTAAAAAGAAATTTTAACAAATAACACCACTGAAAAATGAGTAAGCAAGCTACTGGGAGACAATACTTAAAATACATATGAATCTGCAAAAAAGATTTATATGCAAAATATATATAAGTTCTTACAAATCAATAACAAAATGCATATCAGTGCTAAAGACAATAGATTTCAGAAGATATTTCACATAAAAAGGAATAATTAGGAACCATATGAAAAATTTATAGCAAACTGATCACATAATACCACTTTAAACATTCTAAAATAGCTAAATTTTGGACTCTCAAAACCAATATGATGAGAATACAGTGCAACTTGGGCATTCTCGTATTGTTGATGATAACATAGAATGATGCAAGTAGTTTGGAAAATTGGCAATTTCTCATAAAATTAATGTTCAACTACCCTACAGCCCAGCGTTTCGATTCCTAAAGCAATGGCAATATATGTCTGTAAGCCTGGATGTGGTGGCTCACACCAGGGCCCAGCAGTTTGATTCCCAAAATAATAACAATATACGTCTGTAAGTCTGGACATGGTGGCTCATACCTGTACCCCCAGCACTTGAGGCCAGGAGTTCAAGCTAACCTGGGCAACACAGTGAGACCCCATCTCTACAACAAATAATTTATAAAACATAAATACATAAAAACACATAAATTAGAATGTTTAGAGTAGCTGTATTCATAATAGCCAAATATTGTAAATAACTCCAAGTTCCAAGAGAATGGAAAGAATGCCGACATATTCTTGCAATTGCAATCAACAGGCTCAGTAAAATAGAATGAACTATCAAATCATCTTATGTCACAGTTTAAGTCTGCCAGGAAGCAAATACTAAAGAAAGTAGGGCTACAAAAATGTATCGCTATGATCTGAATGTGTCCCCTCAAATTACTGTGTTGAAAACTGAATCCTCAGTGCAACAGTTGGGAGGTGGGACTAATAGGAGATGTTTAGATGGTGAAGGGATCTGTCTTCATGATGGAATAATGCCACTATAAAATGGGCTTGCATAAGTGGGTTTTCTCTCTTTTACCCTTGTACCTGCTGCCATGGAAAGATGAAGTAAGAAGGCTCACACTGATACCAGTAGCTTGATCGCAGACTTCCTAGCCTAAAAATAAATTTCTGTTCTTTTTAAATTACCCATTCTTCTATAGAACCTCAAAATAAATTAAAACAGAGAGTAATACCTGAAGAAAGAGAAGAGAGAAAATATGACTGATCAGGACCCCTCTTGCTGTCTTGCAGTCCTGAACATCTGTCAGTCCAGTGAGCAGATTTAGTCAAAGATTACCTATAAGAGGGGCCTTGCATTGAGTGTAAAAGTTGAGACTCTTATACTAAGATTTTCTCAGTTGTTGGCTAGAGGCATCCTGAAAAACAGTGCAACACAATGAGTCACAATTCTTGCAGCTTGGCAGTGAGTTCTTTCTCTAAGGGGAATCAGAGAACAAATTTGTGTCTTATACCCAACAACATGGATGAACCTGAAGATAATTATTCCAGTAAAAGAAATTAGATGTAAAAGAGGCTGTATTGTATGATTCATATGACATGCACAATCAGGCATATCTATATATATGCGGAAATCAGAACAGTGTTTGCCTTTGGGAGACTGAGAATTGACTGGAAGAGGGCATGAGAGAACTTTCTGGAGTGATGAACATTTTCCATATCATGATTGGAGAACCAGATACATGAGTATACTTATCATAAGTCATCCAAACTATACACTAAAGTGCTTCAAATTTACTTCAATTTGAAAAATAACCACTGCTCCTCCCTACTTTACATACAAAACATACAAGCACCAGAAACCTAAAATGGCCATCAAAATAATCTGTAAGTCCTACTCATTTACACTTGCCAACTGATAGTTAATTTTTAGGGTAACTGAGATTGAGGAAAGGCTGTTGAATTTTACCTAGCATTTAACTGACCAGGATGTGTTCTTGTGTGTATGTTTGTGAGTGTGTGTGTGTAATGTTTTCTAGGCATGTACTTTTATACAATTGTATGTATTTAAACTTAATTGCACTTTTGCCACTGAAAGTAATGGCAAAAACTGCAATTACTCGTGCACCAACCTAATACACAGACATGGCTAAGTGTATATCACTAATGAGTTACAAACTTTCAATAAGTGCAAGTATATCTACAAGGAAGATGTGGAAAAGTTATTTTGAGGCCTTAATGAACACACAGTGAGGAGGTCACACACATGTTCCTGACTCAAATAACTCCATACCCAAATTATTTTTATTGAAGTAACACATGCTTAGGGTTCATGTAAAGGAGCAGCTCTGGCTGTATTACACCCACTCTTCTGGTCTGCTGACCAAAAAAGTACTCCGTACTCCTATACTATTATGGTAGATACAGATTTAGTTCCCTCTTTTTTTTTTTTTTTTTTTTTTTTTTTTTGAGATGGAGTCTCACTCTGTCTCCCAAGCTGGAGTACAGTGGCATGATCTCGGCTCACTGCAACCTCTGCCTCCCAGTTCAAGCGATTCTCTTGCCTCAGCCTCCTGAGTTGCTAGGACTACAGGTGTGTGCCACCGTGCCTGGCTAAATTTTTGTATTTTTAGTAGAGATGGGGTTTCACCAGGTTGCCAGGCTGGTCTCGAACTCCTGACCTCAAGCAATCCACCCTCCTCTGCCTCCCAATTTGCTGGGATTATAGACGTGAGCCATTGTGCCTGCCTAATTTTGTTCTCTTATACCAGTACTCCTGTCCTGGATTTTTTTCCACCTAGAATCCTAATGTAATTTTTAGATTAAATAGTTATGGAATGCTTATACTATTTTAAATATACAAAAATATTACAATGCTTAAGCCAAGTGACTTAATAACATTTTTTTCATTAGTAGTCTTTTCCGTTAAAAATTGCCCTATTTTGTATATGTTTGCCTATTTATTGCTATAATAATCGGTTCTTCCTAATGAGCTAGGAGGTGGAACTCAACTCAGGAGGTGAGACTTGACACCAAAGGTGGGGCTCTGGCACTGGACCAAATTGAGGACTAGCTAAAGCAGAGTCAGGGCAAAAGCAGCTTTCCATAAGACACAACCACCAGTGTGTGATATCAATTTGCCATTGTCAATGCAACACCCAGAAGTTATGCCTCTTTCCATGGAAATTACTGGACAACCCAGAAGTTTCCAGCCTTTTCCTAGAAATTTCTGCATGACCTGCGCCTAAACTTTCACATAATTAAAAGTGGGCATTAATATGACTGCAGCACTGCCTCAGAACTGCTGCTCTGGGCACAATGCCTGTGGGGTAGCTCTGCTCTGCAAGGGATAGTAGCTTTGCCGCTGCTGTGACTTCAACAAAAGTTGCTAACGCCACCAGCTCACCCTTGAATTCTTTCCTGGGAGAAGCCAACAATCTCCCAGGCTAAGCCCAAAATTTGGAGCTTGCCTGCCTTGTATCATTGTTACTTCTAGTAGCCTAAATGTAATTTTTTATATATTCAGATGTCCTATATAATTTATCACTTAAATTTATTTGCAGAACTCTTATTCCTAAAATCTCATTTTTCCTGCTACAATATAAATTGGTTACTCTTTTGCTCTACCACATAGTTCTTGTCCTGGAATTTTTCTTCTCCGTCAACTTTACCTTTCAGATTTTTGTGTTGGATTTCCAGTTTCTTTGATCTCGTGTCTTGCCCTTTCTTTAACTTTTTCTCAGCTTGGTAGATTCCTGTTCAACTCTGCAAAGACAGTAATTCTTTTTGGAAAAATTGCATATCTGATAATGTCTTTATCACATTTTCACATTGAATTGATATGCTTTCTCAATAAGGAATTATATGATAAAACTAAATTTCCATCAGAATTTTGAAATTATTACTCTGTCTTCTAGCTGCCAACATTTCTGTTGAGAGTCTCCTGACTTTGTGTGAAAACTTTATGAGAAACATCTTATTTTTATTTTTCTTCTCTCTACAGCTTTAAGGCTTTCATCTCTATGCCTTTTGTTGTTGTTGTTGAGATGGAGTCTCGCTCTATTGTCCAGGATGGAGTGCAGTGGCATGATCTCGGCTCACTGCAACCTCCACCTCCCAGGTTCAAGCGATTCTCCTGCCTCAGCCTCCTGAGTAGCTGGTATTACAGGTGGGTGCCACTATGCTCAGCTAAGTTTTGTATTTTTAGTAGAGACAGGGTTTCACCATGTTGGTCAGGCTGGTCTCGAACTCCTGACCTTATGATCTGCCCACCTCAGCCTCTCAAAGTGCTGGAATTAGAGGTGTGAGTCACCACACCCCGCCACCTTCGTGCCTTTAATTATGAAAATGTAATAATTATTATTCACTTTAAGCATCATCATTTTAACTAACTTATTGAAATGCTTATTTGCTACCTTTCTCCCATCCCTTTTCTCTATTTTCTTTCTGGAATTCATTAGTCAGATGTTTGACCTTCTAAGTATTCTCCTATTGTCTGTCTCTTGTGTATTTTTGTGTTGCTCTCTGCAAGATTTTCCTAGCTTTTATTTTTCATTTTCCCCTTGAAGTTAATTTTGTATATTTTATTTCACTGATTTAAATAGAAGTAATCTGATAGGAACATCTTTGTGTTTTGATTCGCAATTCCACTAACTTACATGCATCTATTTTCATATACCTGCCTTCTCTCCTGTTTCAATAAATTGTCTGTGCTCCCATCTAAGACAAATACAGCTACTTCATTTATTTATTCATTTTCTTATTCATTTATTTATTTTTTGCCTGACAAATATTTATTGTGCGTCTATTACATACCTGTAACCCAATTCTATTATAAACAACTACAAAAAACTCTCTACTCTCATGGATCCTTATTTGAGGGCCTGAGGAAACAATAAACACAAAATAATTACACTGAGAGTAAATTAAAGCATTATAGCACCAGCCCTTTTTACCTTTTGAATTAATTTGCTCCTAAAACCAGTTCCTTTGTCTCTTTCATCATGAGCCTCAGTATCTACTGAATAATTCCTATGAGCAAATAAACGCTCTATATTTCAGCTTAAAAATAAATTCTTATAATTCATTCCCCTTTATTTGTTGCCACACTTCTCTGTTACCTTTTAGAGCAAAACTCCCAGAATTGGTGGTGTCTATTCACTGTCATCACTTTCTCACTTTCCCACTTCTTTTCACTCCATCACTTCATGAAACTGCTATTATCAAGGTCCCCCTGTTGCCAAAACTAATGGATGATTCTTAATCCTATTGTCACCTCCACTTAGCATTGGAAATAGTTGATCACTGCTTCTTTTAGAAATACCTTATTGACTGGACTTTTGGAATACCATTCTTGTTTTCTCCTGTTTCACTAACACTTCCTTCTTAGTCTCACTTGCTGACTAAGTATCCCTAAATACTGGTATGACCAATGGCTGAGTCCTCAGTCCACATCTCTTCTCTAGGTGAACTCATTTAGCTTAAATGGCATCTGAGTGATAATAAATTCCAACCCTATTTAACCAACTGCCTATCTGTGACACCTTCACTGCGATAATCAATCATAGTAACTAACAGCAACTGAATATTTCTTATGAGTCAGAAACTGTTCTAGGAACATTTGGAACAGAATACATTTAGTTTCCCAAGAACTCTTTTTACGCATGATGAAATTGAAGCACTGTGTACTTAATTCAGTTTTTAATATTATATAGCTAATAAGTCATTTACCCAAATTTAAACCAGAACCATCTGGCTCTACCTGCCTGTGTTCTTACTCATTAAACTATGTTCCTTTTGGCTAGTTAAAGCTGGCATTTCTGACTAAGTACAGGAAGACATTTAATTTGAATCAGACTGATTTTTGGTAAGAACCTTGCATTATGTAGGTATGTTTACATGTAAATATACCTCTAGCATTTGAAAATTATACAGATATATACTCAGGGCAACAATGAGGTAGCAGTTGATTTCTCTGACAGTCAACAAATATACACTCTTCTGAAATATATTTTCCCTATTTTTCTGTTTTCTTTCAGTTGAAAATGTGATCAAAATGAGGATTAATGTTAAGTAATTGGGAGAGAAGAGGGAAAAACTTAGAGCCAGTGGTGGAGGTAGAAGACATGCTTATAACTATAAAGGTTAAAAATCTGATATATATGTAAATGAAATGACTATCAAACAAAGATTAACAATTTCCATTCAGTTTGATGAATGCAATAGAAGACCACAATAGTAAGGTAAAAGTATTTCTACAAAGTAAATGAACATGTTTCTTGCTTCACCTGACATTTGCTATTGAGTTCATATAATGTGGAATGGTATCGCAACTGAAATAGTAATAAACTGTATCAATAACTGAAAGCAGCACAAATTGAGTACAAATAACATGAAAAGAGAGAGTCGCCAGTTCCCCTAGTCAATAAAGATCACAGCTACTAGATCATGCTTGAATTGTAGTTATTAATCATACTGCCCACTTAGAGCAGACAATATTGTGCTGCTGATGATAGATAATCATCTTGGGCATGATGTCAGCTCTTCTATGAACCAGGAGGACTTGGACCATGTATTTGAGATCTCACAGATTGTTGGAATCTGTACTTCAATACATGCTCAAATCAGTTACTTTTTTATTATTATTGAATATATTGGGAGAAAACAACTGAAGAACAATTCTTTAGGTTTCTTAGGTCCTTTTTGTAATTCAGGTGAATTTATGACACATTGATCATGAACATAAAAGTTATTAGAAGCAATTGTTCTATAATAAAAATTGAGTGCACATAATGTGGTTATAGCAGAAACATCTGTCACTCATGCAGACATCATTCTGTAAACTCATCTAACTAACTCTATTTTCCTTTCTGATTCTGTCGGGGCAGCTTGCAGCATAACAGTGATTTGAGTGACAGGCATCCACCCTGGTGCAGGGTGATGCATACTTAAGTTTTGTTTATGGGAATCATCCCTCCTAGAAAAATGTAAATTTTTAAATTGGTTTTTATTGAAAAGAGGTATATAAGGAAGCAATGTTGTTGCCTTAAATCCTTAAAAAGTCAAAGTTATAGTCTCTAGCTTTCATAAAAATTTTACTAACATTTTAAATTGACTTTTTGATTTGTAGTGAAAAAGAACATGAATTATTTAAAAGTCTCACAGAATTTTTATTTAAAAAATATTAGAATACAGTACAATGTAAAAGACAATGTTCAAGAAAAAGCATAATATTCACTACATTTAAAGAGGTTAACATCCTCACATCTACTTCCACAGAAACAAACAGCCAAAGTCATTTTTAGATTCTAAAGTTATATTGATAGCAAGTTTATAGACATATACAAATATATGTATATTATATATGGAACTATAGTAAAATATCTGTTATGCAATCCTTATAAAAATGTTAGCATGTTAGATTTGTAAGGGACTTCTGAGGACATCTTACGTTGATGCTGGAAGCAACATGGAAATCCGTCAATGATATTCCTATGTGAAGGTCCTACAGCATTTGCTCAACCACTTCATAGGAAATTTCTAACTTCATAAGGCAATATTCTGCATTAAAACATCTCTTATTATAGAAAGAGTTTCTCATGTTAGGCTAACATTTATCTTGTCTTCACTTTCAAAGAGACATCCTCCTAAGCTACACGGCATGACAAACTACAGCACAGAGTCTTAAAATTTGCATAATGTGTGAAATACTATTTTGATGTTGCAGTGTAACCAGTTAATTCAGTTGTTTATCTGAATATAATGAAGAACTATATTAACAAATATGACTCAGTGGCATTTTTGGTAAAATAATTGCAATGTCTTTATATACTAAAATGACTTTTCTCTGAATAAATCAATTCCCCATTTGGTCAGAACTGTGTGAAAGAAACCAAATGCAAGTGGGAAAAAGATGCATAAGAATTAGGATTTCTGCACTTTCCTTTTAGTCCTGTTTGTATCTTCATTCCCTCACCATGAAGCAGATGTAATGGGTCATATATCAAACACTGTAAACAGCTTTCCACCACCAGACCTGCCGTGTAGGCGAAATGTGTTCCCTTGCCAATAAACTCATGCTTTCTCTTCAGTTATCCCAATCTGTAAGTTGACTTTATACATTATGTGTTTATTTGTCAAGCTGTGTATTGATTTGTGATGAGAAGAGAGAAATTTAAAAAATGAGAAAACAGCACATATAGACTCCAATAGGGTTGCGCCACCATGCTGTGCTAAAGAAGAAACAGAGATCTCTTTTGCATTTTTTAAAAAATCCAATATCCTCAAAGACAACCTGGCCCTCATAACTACATTTTTGTCTTTGAGTATCTGGCATTCTTGGGTCATGTTATTTATAAAAAAAAAATGGTCCAATAGATCACTTAAACTTTTAGCTCAGAGAGGACAGGAATCTACAATTTCGTCTAACCATGTCATTTTAAGTTTTATAAAACTGAAATAGCATGGGTAGATCTCAGTTCTCCTGACCCAGAATTCTGTTGTTTAAGGAACAGAGGCAAAACAACCCGGGGGTTAACTAAAAAATTCTACTGAGTCATGTATTTTATAGCTTTCATAGACAAACCCTTGTTTAACTTTTTTTTTTTTTTAAGCAAGTGAAATGTTTTCTCTACTTCGAGTTAGGAGGAGGGGGATTGTAAACAGTGAACAATTGAGACCTACCTCTTCTGTCAATGTTAGGTAATGAGAAAAAGAGGCATATTACATATTTTAAGAAAATTTACGTTGTTTTGACTTGCATTGGGTAAAATTAAAAAACAAACTATCTCAAATATTGCTTTTCCACTCACCATCTTAAAATATGTATAATTGTTTAAGCAAATCTTGAGTTGGCAGTTTTAGCATAGTAGATGTTAGGCACAGTGGCTCGCGCCTGTAATCCTAGCAATTTGGTAGGACATGTGGGAGGATCACTTGAGTTCAGGAGTTCGAGACTAGCCTGGGCAACTAAGGGAGACCCTGTATCTACAATACATACTAAAAAAATTAGCTAGGTGTGGTGGCATGTACCCTTGGGAGGTAGAGGTAGGAAGATTGCTTGGGCCCAGGAGGTTGAGGTTGCAGTGAGCTGTGATCACACCATTGCACTCCAGCCTGTATGACAGAGGGAAACACTGTCTCCAAAACAAGATTGAAAAAAAATAGAAGTTTTTTATAAAAAGGCAGGTATTTCTTATGAGAGAATGAAGCAGTATAAAACATGGAAACTATTTTGATAGATTCAGAGAAAATATAAATAGAACAAAGACAAAGTAAAAGATAGTATGTACAGGGTTCCAAAGACTTGCACACAGAAGCTAGTGCATGAGAACCCTGAAGAGAGAATGAGCAAATTTTCCATTCATGTAGTAGGCAAGAGGGATGAGATGTTGTTATTGCTTTTAAATTTCTCACCATGTTTATCATATGGAAACACCAAGGATATAAGCTGGATAACATTTAGTTTTCTTTCATTTTTGTTTTGTTATCCTTCTCACATACTATAAAATATTTAGATAAATAAATCACACATTCTGTGGCAGAAATATATTGCACCTGTCTTGATATATCAAAATGAAAATGTGTGAAAAAATACCATTAATTTTATTGTACATGAAAAGAGTTTATTTACTAAGAGCTACATCCTCATAAACGGGAGACAGATCAGCTTATTGCCTAATTGTCACTTTGAAGCCATTGCAAGTAAAAACAAGTTCTGCCTCTCTGCAATGGATCTATGTACTTTCAAATGATTCAGAAAAGTCTATGTGTAGGATGTCTGTCCTGATTTTCCAGGGACCAAGGAGTTTTTTGGGACACAGAACTTGCAGATTTAAAACTGGAAAAGACAGCTTATAACCCTAATGAATCTACAATTACCAGGGAACTCTCATTATAACTCCTACACGTCAGTGGCAGAAAAGGATTAAAGATACTATTCCACTACCTGAAAACCCAGATATTGATGATCTTCTATCTCATAGACAAAATGGAATGGAGATAATTAACTATTAAAATATGGAAGATATCATACCAAAAATAAATAAATATATCTATATATGTTATAGCAATATAAACTTTAGTGAGTGGTTTTCCAAGTAGTGCTTCAATTAAAAAAAATAATTATTATTCTCCATCATCATGGGGTTTTTTGAAGGAAAATAAATACTACATTCCTCCACGCAGGGAGTTGAGAAAATTATACAATCAAAGTTTTCATTATGGTGCAGTTTGTTAGTTCAGAAACAACAGCTTCTTGGGTAAAGCAAAAAATAGTGGGGAAAAAGAATACACAATTTGGATGCAGTGAGAAATGGCAGTTCCAGAAACATTGTGTATTGTTCAGAGCACTAAGAACATTTGCCAACTGAGAGAATAGTCTTTAAACAGAAATAGAGAAGGAGAGAAGGTGAAAAATCTGTAAGAAAGGGGAGGAAGGAATATGGTAGCTCCCATAAACCTGGAGAATTCAGGGAAGCAAGAGTGTAGGAAGAAAGGCTGTTTATAGTAATTTCAGGAGAGGACTACACATAGGAGGATCGAAGATGGTGGATTAGACACAACTCCAGCTCTCAACACCCAGCAAAAGAGACGCAGAAACCCATAGATCTCGTAGCTCCAACCCAGGTACCAGGTGCATTTCAATGGGTCTGGTCTGAGGGTGAGCAAAGCCCACTCAGGGCAGACCAAGGCGGGGAGGGGTGCTGCTTCACCCAGAAAGTGCATCTGACCAGTGAGTCGGAGGCTCCACCTCTGGCACTCTGGTCCAGATACAGCGCTTCCCCACAAGCCTCAGCAATACACACAACAGGGGATCTTTGCCAGTCAAGTGCCGGGAATTACAAGTGAGCAGTTGAATTAAGAGTCTGCAGACTGAGCTATTGCCCCCTCCCCCCGACTGGAGAGAGAGAAGGAGCTGTAAGGGGAAGCAGCTGGGCGGCCCCTACCCCATGACAGGAGAGAGAGAGAAAGCTGAAAGGGGGAGACTGCCAGGTGCAGCTGGGTGGGTCCCTAACCTCCCCCACAAACCCCAGAGGGCTGAAGCTCTGACTCTAGTGCGTTGTGCAGCCAGTGCCACAGTCTGAGAGGAACCCTGAATGATCGAGCCCAGTGGAGGAAGGGCACAACCCACCACTAGAGGGGTGGGACTGGGCTACATGTTTTAACAAAAAACACAGGAAGCCTACATAGCAACAGGATGGCGTTCTTGACAACCCAGCAGCACCTACAGGTCAGTAGAAGAGGCGGGCTTAATCTCCCAGCATAAACAAAAAAGACACAGGAAGATTCCCTAGTAACGTGAAGGAGTCCCTGGAAATCCAGTAGCACCCCAACAGGCAGATAAGCTACCTCATCAAGCAGCTCTCTGACACCACAGCCAGGTAAATCCACAAAGATGGGAAAAAACCAGTGAGAAAAAGGTGAAACCATCAAAGACCAGAACACCTCTTCTCCTTCAAGGGACCACAACTCCCCAACAACAAAGCATCACAACTTGACCAAAAAGGAGTGTGAAGAATTGATGGAAACAGGATTCAGAAGGTGGATAATAACAGACTTTTCAGAGCTAAAGGAACACATTCTAACTCAATGCAAAGAAACCAAAAACCTTGAAAAAAGGTTAGATAAAATGCTAACTAGAATAACCAGCTTAGAGAAGACCATAAACAACTTGATGGAGTTGAAGAACACAGCACGAGAACTACGTGAAGCAAAAACAAGTTTTAATAGCTGAATTGATCAAGCAGAAGAAAGGATATCAGAGATTGAAGATCAACTCTATGAAATAAAAAGAGAAGGCAATACAAGAGAAAAAAGTAAAAAAAATGAACAAAGCCTCCAAGAAATATGGGATTATGTGAAAAAACCTAATCTACGCTTGATCGGTGTACCTGAATATGACGTGGAGAATGAATCCAAGCTGGAAAACACACTCCAGGATATTATCCAGGAGAACTTCCCAAGCCTAACAAGGCAGTCCAAATTTCAAATTCAAGAAATACAGAGAACTCCACAAAGATATCCCTCAAGAAAAGCAACCCCAAGGCACATAATCGTCAGATTCACTAGGGTCAAAATAAAGGAAAAAAAGCTAAGGGCAGCCAGAGAGAAAGGTCAAGTCACCCACAGAGAGAAGTCAATCAGACTCACAGCAGATCTCTCAGCAGAAACTCTAGAAGCCAGAAGAGAGTGGGGGCCAATATTCAACATCCTTAAAGAAAAGAACTTTCAACCCAGAATCTCATATCCAGCCAAACTGATGTTCACAAGTGAAGGAGAAATAAAATCCTTTATGGACAAGCAATTAATGAGAGATTTTGTCACCACCACACCTGCCCTACAAGAGCTCCTGAAAGAAACACTAAGCATGGAAAGGAACAAGTACCAGTCGCTGCAAAAGCAAATCAGTTGGCAAAGACCAAAAATGCAATGAAGAAAATGAGTCAACTAATGAGAAAGAAAACCAGCCAGTAACAAAATGGCAGGATCAAATTCACACATAAAAATATTAACATTGAATGTAAATGGCCTAAACGCCCCAATCAAAAGACAGAGACTGGCAAACTGGATGAAAAGTCAGAACCCATCAGTGTGCTGTATTCAAGAAACCCATCTCACATAAAAAGACACACAAAGACTCAAAATAAAGGGATGGAAGAAGATTTACCAAACAAATGGAGAACAAAAAAAAAGCAGGGGTTGCAATCCTAGTCTCTGATAAAATGGACTTCAAACCAACAAAGATCAAAAGAGACAAAGAAGGATATTACATAGTGGTAAAAGGATCAATCCAATAGGAAGAGCTAACTATCCTAAATATATACGCACCCAATACAGGAACATCCAGATACATAAAGCAAGTTCTTAACGACCTAAAATGAGATTTATACTCCCACACAATAATAGTGGGAGACTTCAATACTGCACTGTCAATGTTAGACAGATCAATGAGACAGAAAATTAACAAGGATATCCACAACTTGAATGCAGAGCTGGACCAAGTGGATCTAATAGACATATACAAAACGCTCCACCCCAAATCCACAGCATATACATTTTTCTCAGCACCACATTGCACTTACTCTAAAATTGACCACATAATTGGAAGCAAGTCACTCCTCAGCAAATGCAAAAGAACAGAAATTATAACAAACAGTCTATCAGAACACAGAGCAATCAGACTAGAACTCAGGATCAAGAAACACACTCAAACCCGCACAACCACTTGGAAACTGAACAACCTGCTTCTGAACGTTGACTGGATAAACAATGAAATGAAGGCAGAAATAAAGATGTTCTTTGAAACCAACCAGAATGAAGACACAACTTACCAGAATCTCTGGGACACCTTTAAAGCAGTATCAAGGGGGAAATTTATAGCAATCAATGCTCACCAGAGAAGAAAGGAAAGATCTAAAATCGACACCCAGATTGAAAGAACTAGAGAAGCAAGATGAAAAAAACTCAAAAGCTATCAGAAGACAAGAGATAACTAAGATCAGAGCAGAACTGAAGGAGACAGAGACACAAAAAACCCTTCAAAAAATCAATAATTCCAGGAGCTGTTTTTTTGAAAGATCAACAAAATAGACAGACTGATAGCCAGATTAATAAAAAAGGGAGAAGAATCAAATAGATGCAATAAAAAATGGTAAAGGGATATTACCACTGAACCAACAGAAATACAAACTACCATAAGAGATTACTACAAACAGCTCTACTCACATAAACCAGTAAACCAGGAAGAAATGGATAAATTCCTAGACACTTGTACTCTACCAAAACTAAACCAGGAGGAAGCTGAAACCCTGACTAGACAAATAACAAGGGCTGAAATAGAGGCAGCAATCAATGCCTACCAACCAAAAAAAGTCCAGGTCCAGACGGATTCACAGCTGAATTCTACCAGACATACCAAGAGGAGCTGGTTCCATTCCTTATGAAACTGTATCAAACAATAAAAAAGGAGGGAATCCTCCTTAACTCATTTTATGAGACCAACATCATCCTGATACCAAAACCAGGCAGAGACTCAACTAAAAAAAGAAAACTTCAGGCCAATATCCATGAAGAACATTGACTCAAAAATCTTCAATAAAATACTGGCAAACAGATTGCAACAGCACATCAAGAAGCTTATACATCACGACCAAGTAGGCTTCATCCCAGGGATGTAAGGCTGGTTCAACATATGCAAATCCATAAATGTAATCCATCCCATAAACGAAACCAAAGACAAAAACCACATGATTATCTCAATAGATGCAGAGAAGGCCTTCGATAAAATTCAACAGCGCTTCATGCTAAAAACTCTCAATAAACTAAGTATTGATGGAACATGTCATAAAATGATAAAAGCTATATATGACAAACCTACAGCCAATATCATACTGAACGGGCAAAAGCTGGAAGAATTCCCTTTGAAATCAGGCACTAGACAAGGATGCCCTCTCTCACCACTCCGATTCAACATGGTATTGGAAGTTTTAGCCAGAGCAATCAGGCAAGAAAAAGAAATAAAGGGTATTCGATTAGGAATGGAGGAAATCAAACTGTCTCTATTTGCAGATGACATGATTGTATATCTAGAAGACCCCATTGTCTCAGCCCAAAATCTTCTCAAACTGATAAGCAACTTCAGCAAATTCTCAGGATACAAAATCAATGTGCAAAAATCACAAGCATTCCTATATACCAATAACAGACAAACAGAGAGCCAAATCAAGAGCAAACACCCATTCACAATTGCTACAAAGAGAATAAAATATCTAGGAATACAACTAACAAAGGATGTAAAGGACCTCTTCAAGGAAAACTACAAACCACTGCTCAACGAAATAAGAGAGGACACAAACAGATGGAGAAACATTCCATGCTCATTGTTAGGAAGAATCAATATCATGAAAATGGCCATGCTGCCCAAAGTAATCTATAATTCAATGCTATCCCCATCAAGCTACCAATGACCTTCTTCACAGAACTGGAAAAAACCACTTTAAACTTCATACGGAATCACAAGAAACCCCGCATAGCCAAGACAATCCTAAGCAAAAAGAGCAAAGCCGGAGGCATCACACTCCCGGACTTCAAACTATACTACAAGGCTACAGTAATCAAAACAGCATGGTACTGGTACCAAAACAGAGACATAGACCAATGGAACAGAACAGAGACCCCAGAAGAAACATCACACGTCTACAACCATCTGATCTTTGACAAACCTAGCAAAAATAAGCAATGGGGAAATGACTCCATGTTTAATAAATGGTGTTGGGAAAACTGGCTAGCAATGTGCAGAAAGCAGAAAGTGGACCCCTACGTGTCACCTTACACTAAAATTAACTCCAGATGGATCAAAGATTTAAACATAAAACCTAATACCATAAAAACACTAGAAGAAAACGTAGGCAAAACCATCCAGGACATAGGCATAGGCAAGGAATTGATGACTAAAACACCAAAAGCAATGGCAATAAAAGCCAAGATAGACAAATGGGATATAATTAAACTCCAGAGCTTCTGTATAGCAAAAGAAACCATCGTTAGAGTGAATCGGCAACCAACAGTATGGGAAAAAATTTTTGCAATATACCCATCTGACAAAGGGCTAATATCCAGAATCTACAAAGAACTAAAACAGATATACAAGAAAAAAACAAACAAACCCATCCAAAATTGGGCAAAGGATATGAACAGACACTTTTCAAAAGAAGACACATATGAGGCCAACAAACATGAAAAAATGCTCATCACCATTGGTCATTAGAGAAAGGCAAATCAAAACCACACTGAGATATCATCTCATGCCAGTTAGAATGGCAATCAGTAAAAAATCGAGAGACAACAGATGCTGCAGAGGATGTGGAGAAATAGAACACTCTTACACAGTTGGTGGGAGTGTAAATTAGTTCAACCATTGTGGAAGACAGTGTGGCCATTTCTCAAGGATCTAGAAATAGAAATTCCATTTGACCCAGCAATCCCACTATTGAGTATATACCCAAAGAACTATAAATCGTTCTACTATAAAGACACATGCACATGTATGTTCATTGCAGCCATGTGTACAATAACAAAGACCTGCAACCAACCCAAATGCCCATCAATGATAGACTCGACAAAGAAAATGTGGTACATATACACCACGGAATACTATGCAGCCATAAAAAAACGATGAGTTTGTGTACTTTGTAGGGACTTGGATGATTCTAGAAACCATCATTCTCAGCAAACTGACCCAAGAACAGAAAGCCAAGCACCGTATGTTCTCACTCATAGGTGGATGTTGAACAACAAGAACACGTGGACTCAGGGAGAGGAACATCACACACTGGGGGGCAGTTGAGGGGGATAGGGGAGAGACAATGGGGGGTGGGGGAGGTGGGGAGGGATAACATGGGGAGAAATGCCAGATATAGTATGCACCTAAAGTAAAATGAGTAAATTAAAAAAAAAAAAAAAGACTACACATAGGGTACAGTGCAGTACTGCTCCAGTAATGGGTGCACCAAAATCTCAGAAATTACCATTTAAGAACTTATTCATGTAACCAAACACAATTTGTTTTTAAAAAAATTAAAAAACGTAATAAAAAAAATTTCAGGAGAGTTAGCAGAGTTAATAAAAATATAAATAACTTGGTAGTTAGTCACTATAAATAGAGATCTGTAGTTTCTGATGTCCCTGAAATATATGAAACAAAATATATTAAAAATGTCAGTGGACCAAGGAAACAGGTATAGTTTTTAGGGAGATGTATTTTAGGGAGTAGATCTCATCATAAGTGATTTTATCCAGTTTTAAGGCTTGAAATATTATTTCATGCTGATAATGCCCAAATTTATATCTATAACACAAACTTCTTCCCTGAGCTCCATACGTGGTAAAACTGAATATTGACTTTAACAACATTGCTCAGTGTTCATTCTCATTAGCCCAGCCTCCTCCCACCATTTCCCATCTTTTTTAAATCTTCACCTATGGAGGACCAGAGCAGAAAGGAGAAAGTCAAAGAGTACCAAATGTAAAATACTCAAAATTTGAGTGTCATCAAACTCATCACCAGTGTATTAATCCATTCTCATCCTGCTAATAAAGACATACCTGAGACTGGGTAATTTATAAAGGAAAGAGGCTTTATTGACTCACAGTGCAGCATGGCTGGGGAGGTCTCAGGAAACCTACAATCAGTTAACCAGATACTTTTGAAAGAATTTTTTCTCCATTTTGGGAGAGGATGCATTGACAGAAATGAAGTTAGAAATGAATTGGTTGGTGACCAATCACATTAGAACCTCTATCCACCTGAGAGTGATAAGGCAATCATACATGACCAGGCCCTAAATAGAGGTCATCACACAGCTATCAGATAAAATGGATTGTGAAATACTTCAGACTAGCTAATCTTGTTACATTTTCCAGTAATATGCAATTCTTCTATATTCCTGTAGAATCTGCTAGACCCATTTTTAGCACTGTTCTCTTATTTTGTTTTACATTTTCAGGTCACTAGAATGTGAATTTCATAAGAACAGGGAAATTTTCATGTTGTGCCCATTGTATATGCCCAGTACCTACATAGATACTCTAAATTTTTTTTAACTAATCTTATAAATGAATAAATGAATGTAAATTTTATATGTTTATTAGAAGCTAATTTTCTCCCTAAATTTGCTGTAGTACAACTCATGTTGTATCTAGCTATATATTGACACTAACTTCAGAGAAGCTCATTTTTTAAAAAATAAGGATGATGTAGCCACAGAACCAATGTGCTTCTAAAAACAGAAATAATATTACCTGACTTTTTGCTAGCAGCTATCTTCAAAATTCATGATTTTTAAAACTTTCAATAACAATGCTTTATCCACATAGAGGTTACAAAGAGTTTTTCATAAACAGTACCACACTGTAACTCCCTACAGCTTTGTGAATTATAAAAAGGAAGAAAGCTTTGGTTAGAATTTTAGGCAAGAAAAATCTAATGCCTTATGGCTGATTCATGGAATTGCCAGGATCATAAATTAATTTGTGTGTATTCTATCTCGGATCTTTCCTCCCTTGTTTCAATATTACTTCACTACAAACACTAAATTCAGTAACCTAGATCCCTGGTGATACATAGATAACGCTAAATGAATTGTTACGAAAGTTCTAGATTAGGATTCACTGATATTAATTAATCAATTAACAATGGCAATTTGTTACATTCAAAAAACATTACACGTGTCTGTGCTTTTTCTATAAAAAATATGGTATCTCTGAACCTAATATGCATTTTTGTAAACGATCACAACTTAAATGTTGAAATCAACTCAGTGTGTGTTATTTTACACAAAAACATTTAAAGAATTGCATAATTATGTAAAACTAAGATTCTGACTGCTGCTATATGGATTCACATATGTTAAATATCAAATATTTTGCTTCAATCTAAGTACTAATAATAGTGGGATTGGCAGTAGTTTCGAAAAAAGCTTACTCAAAGTCCTTTCCATAGCAAGAGTAGCTTGGCCATGTAAGATGATGTAATACCTATTTCTGTCCAAAAATGTGTTCTAAAGGAAATAAAATGATTAAAATAAATTTGAAGGTTTTCTACCTCCGTATTTTAAACTAATGAACACTTAAACATTGGGTACTATTTTAAACTTACTACTTTATTTTTTGTTAAATGTCAATAATGCCCTATTTTGGCAAATTTACTAAAAAGTAAACATGTTAGAGCATTTCCGAGGGCAACATAATTTAGAAAATTAACTTTGAAAGCTGATTCGGCAATATTTATTGTAAGTTTTATGATGTGTCTTTAGGCTTTGGATTCAGGTGTATCATTTCTGGGAATTTATTCTGGAGAAAAAAATCCTATGTAAAATAATTATATTTAACCTTTTTCCCCAGTAATAGGAAAATATGTAAATAAAGCATGGCACATTTACTCAGTGAAATATCTTATAACAAATATAAATTATCATAGGCTATGTGGCAGCATGGAAAATGGTTCAACAGCAACAACAAAAGACAGGGAAATACAAACACGTTAGGAGCTAATCCTAAGTATCTAAACCACAGATGGAGTTCTGATTTTCAATGATGTACATGTGGATTATTGGAAAATATAGTGCCTTATAGTATTTTTGAAGTACATGGATACAATGGCATAGCCTGAAAATTCAAATTCATAATACTCGGAAAGAAGACAGACACTATCTGAGGCTTGATTGAATTCTACATGAAAGAGTAAAAGAGAAGAGGAAACACTGGTTCTTGACCAATCATTTATGTATTCAAAAAATACATTTATTTATTAGATTCTTTCTCTAAGCCATGTTGTATGCTAACTCAAAAACAGGTATATTGCAAGTCCTCAGTGAGCTTAAATTCTAGTGCGGGTTTGTTCAGTCTGTGGCCTGCAGGCCACACGTAGCCCAGGACAGCTTTGTAAACTTTCTTAAAACACTATGAGATGTTTTTTTAAGCTCATCAGCTATTGTTATTGTTAGTGTATTTTATGTGCGGCTCAAGACAATTCATCTTCCAATGTGGCCCACGGAAGTCAAAAGATTGGACACCCCTGTTCTAGTAGGAAAAAAAAAGAACTAACTTGGTAAAGATATAAAAGCAATATGACCTACATTAAATGTATTCATGAGCATATTTTTGCTAATTCGTTAACTTATTCAGTAATTCATTCTTTGGCCGAATATTGTGGTAGCAAGCCTGAACTTTGAAGTCAGAAATCTTTGTAACACTGAGCAACATACTTAAATTTGTTAAACTTTGGTCTCCTCATCTGCTAAATGGGCTTAATAATATCACCATCAGATTTGATGTGCTAATTAAATATGAAAATATGCATAGAGCACCCAGGTCTGTATACTGCTCCCAAAATGTTAATTTTCCTGCAGCTTTTCTTCTTGTTTCTGAGTCATCCTGCAAAGGGATTAAAGTTTATATAATAATATACACAACTTTATTTATGTATTTTTCTACATGAAGAATGCTCAAATGTTAAAAATTCTAACAAATATTTTCCTCAGATACTGTTAAATATCAAAACTTAACAGTTTTAGGAATTCAGTGTAAATGAATTAGGAGTAGGCATATTAAATTTTCTTTGAAATACACCAAATGTTTATAGCTAACATTAAACATTAAAGACAAAGACAAAGATTTCCAAAATACATGCTAAATCTCCAACCTGATACCAAAAAAAGATGAGGGAAGTTTTCATAGAACTACGTTTTTGAACATTATGTCATAGAACCAATATATTTAGTTTGCAGGGGCAAGACTATCCAAGACATCTCGTGACTTTTAGCCCTGGATATTATTAATGAGCACTCCATTAACTTCCAATTTTGATAACAAATATGCTTTAGTTGTCTTTTTCTTGCACAAAAGGAACAAACACATACTTTTCTCATTGGATGGCTTTCAACTGAGAGAGAAAGGACACAAAGATGACATTAGACATACCACACACTCTAAGGGATTTCAATATTACTAGGAATATGCCATTCTTCTTGAATAAAAGCTTCCAAAGAGCACGACACATTATTTCTTCAAAGAAGCTTTCCCTTTTGTCATCAATTAACATGGCTGAGATATTACTCTTACAATTCTTCATAAGTGAATATGTATCCTAATCTGAAAATTCATATAAGGTTATATTTCCCAAAGTGCTTATCTATCTATAACTTGTTTTGGGTATCATATTTTTCATTGCAAAGCTGCTTGATGAGCATTAATCAGTTGTCAGGTTAAATGTACAAGTAATCAATAATACATTTCTAAGTTTTCCAACCATTGTTTGCATTTGTATAACCAAAGAGAAAAAATACTGTTTGGAGAAAAGGGCTCTTCTTGGTTCTCAGAGAAGCTAAGAGTCATTTACTCTCACTACTTGTAAAGTCTCACTTATTCCTGCAAACAGAAGAGGTAAATGAATATATGATTCAAAAGCGTGAATAGGCTGGGCAAGGTGGCTCATGCCTGTAATCCCACACTTTGGGAGGCCAAGGCGGGTGGATCATGAGGTCAAGAGTTAGAGACCATCCTGGCCAATATGGTGAAACCCTGTCTCTACTAAAAATACAAAAATTAGCTGGGCGTGGTGGCGCGCGCCTGTAGTCCCAGCTACTCGGGAGGCTGAGGCAGGAGAATTGCTCGAACCTGAGAGGCAGAGGTTGCAGTGAGCCGAGATTGTACCACTGCACTCCAGCCTGGCGCATAGCAACAAAACGAGACTCTATCTAAAAAAAAAAAAAAAAAAAAAAAAGCACTAATAAAAGCATGCTGTTGTATTTGGCTTTGCTTTCTTGTCATATACACTGCAACCCAAATGGTAAGTACAACTTCAACAGGTTAAAGTGATGGCTCATGATACAATCTGGAAATGAGGTAATTCAATAAGCTTTGTATAACATACAACAGCAACACTATCTGTTATATTGATAGCTAAATAAAATACATTTTATTCCTGCTTTCATGATAAATTAGAATTATAAGCTAGCTGATTTTTTTTTCAGGATACAAATAACCCTGAATTAAGATTTGGAAAATTTCAATTTGGTTCTGGCTATCTCACTAACTCATCATTAACTCATAAGCTTTGTTTCTATGTATTGTAACTATTATTATCTTTCCAGATCTCAAGTATTTCATGTGTACAATGATAGAATGCAGTGAGACATCACTAGGGCACTTTCCGGATTTTAAATTCCGTAGATCTGAAACTCTGACCCGGAAGCTGATTGCCTCAGTTAAGGGAAGTGTTTCAGAACACTGACTTGTTTCCGGCTAGATGCACATTAAGCAATTAGATGTTTCCATACTTTCTTCTCCGCCCACTCTTTCTTGGACCACCCCACCACTGAACTAAAACTGCCTGTTTAAGGACATCAGTGAATACCATGTTGATAATCCAGTGGTCAGTTCTTTTTCCTCTAGACTTTTACACAGCATTTGACACAACAAATTACTTGCTTTTTCTTCAAACATTTCTTTATCTGGTTTCTGGAACGTTATTAATATTCTCTCTTATATCTCTTTCTACCTCAATATGCTACTCCTCCAACACTTTTTCTGAATCCTGTTTTTCTTCGCCTTTAATGATTGAAATGTCTCAAGCATCATTTCTGAGATCTCATCACTTTTTCATCTACATTCACTACCTAAGTGATCTTACCAAGTCCTGTAGCCCTCAGTACATAGTAGCAACTCATAATAGTATCTCTGGCCAAGAATTATCCCTCTAACTTCAATCTTAGAATCCAACTGCATACAATATGTCTTTATTTGGGGACCAAATAGGCATTTCAGACTTAACTTGTCCAAAAACCATTATCTTGATTCTCACTATCTACCTGCTTTAAAATCTTTCTTTCTAGCCGGGCGCGGTGGCTCACGCCTGTAATCCCAGCACTTTGGGAGGCCGAGACGGGTGGATCACGAGGTCAAGAGATCGAGACCATCCTGGTCAACATGGTGAAACCCCGTCTCTACTAAAAATACAAAAATTAGCTGGGCATGGTGGCATGTGCCTGTAGTCCCAGCTACTCGGGAGGCTGAGGCAGGAGAATTGCTGG
>PVKV010008129.1:0-90316 GCA_004027835.1 Alouatta palliata
AAAAAAAAAAAAAAAAAAAAAAAAAAAAAAAAAAATTAGCTGGGCATAGTGGCGTGCGCCTGTAATCCCAGCTACTCAGGAGGGTGAGGCAAGAGAATTGCTTGAACCTGGGAGGCAGAGGTTGCAGTGAGCTGAGATCACGCCGCTGCACTCTAACCTAGGTGACAGAGCAAGATTCTGTCTCAGAAGAAAAAAAAAGGAGAAAGAAAAAGAGAAGTATCAACCCGAGATACTCTATGCAGCCAAAATATCCTTAAAGATTGAAGGAGGAAAAGGAAAAAAAATGAATGACATGGAGATTGGAAAAAAAGCTAAGAGACTTCATCACTGGACAACTTGCTCTAAAATGATGTGAAAGGAACACACACAGACTGAAATGCAATTCAATAGGCAGGAAGCTTGGACCTTCAGGAATAAAGTAAGGGCAAGAGAAATGGTACATATATGTGTAAATGTGATACCCTATTTTTCTCCTCTTAAATTCTTGACTATAAGTAAGACTTGTGAAAACAAAAATCATAGTAGCATCTCAGAGGTCAAGGTTCAGTTATGCAGATGTAGCACATAGGACAACTGTAACGAAGAGTGAAGGGTGTAAGTGTCTATGTGGCCATTAGGTGACTACATTTTACTTGAATTGATAAATTATTAACTCTAATTAGAAGGTGAAAGGTTTGGTATATATACTGTTATTCCCATAACAACTAAATACAATTACAAATTCACCCCCCAAAATTATTGAACCTCAATAGTTCTATATCCAGGAGATATGAATAAAGCAGCTAAAATATTCACATACAGGTTTTTCTGTGAAAGTAAGTTAAATTTCTCTTGCTTAAGTACCTTGAAGTGAAATTGCTGGGTCATGTACAAATACATCTCTCCCAACCTTCCCCCACAGGACTTGGTTAGCACCTGCACTTCTGTTCTTAGAGGCTCTTCCCTCCGGTATTCTTGGGGGAAAGACCAAATGGATGCACAGATGGCTCACTTCAAAGTTGCCATATTTTTCAGGAGCTGCAAAGCCTGAAGCCCAGCTCCTGAGCAACTGCCTCTCTGCTGACTTGAGGGAATCCCCATCCTGCATGGTACCCTGACACCTCTGGGGTATGTCCAGTGCAGAAGAGGGCTGCTGTGCCTGCCGGTAACCTCTAAACCCTCATGGCAAACACCTTCAACTCTCAGCAGGAGATTCAGAGTTACCAAATAATGCATAGAACTGAGCTGTAGCCTTTGCTCATGCCATGTATTTGAATGTCCTTTGTGCATGTCACAGTTATTGGTGCTTCCATTACATGCCTGTACCTATTCCTCATGAATTCTGTACATGCACACCCAGTCCTTGCTCACATATTCCAAAGATGCATCACAGAAACATCCCAAATAGCAGGTGTGTTTAATTTTTCCAGGCTGGCAGCAAAAAGAAAACACTCAGAGCCCAGTTCTCCAAACCAAGGATCAGACTCTACTTGGCATAAATTTAAACTAAATTGTTATACCTTTAAATTTTTTGTAATCCCCAGGATAACCACTAAAAAATAAAAATACACACAAAAAAGAAATGAGAAGGGAGGCAATAATGGAGAAAATGAAAACTAAAAAGACCTAAGACATATCAGAAACAAATAGGAAAAGGTAGAAGTAAGTCATTCTTGGTTAGTAATTACTCTAAATGTAAATAGAATAAATTTTCCAATTAAAAGGCAGAGATTCAGAGAGTGGATAACAAAACATTAGCTAACTACATGCTATCTCCAAGGGATTCAGTTTAGATACAAAGACACAAATAGACTGAAACTGAAAAGATAGAAATGATACTCTACACAAAAGAGATTATCAACATTGCATCAAAAGTTTTAGTCAGAGCAATTACTCAACAAAAAGAAATAAAAACCATCTGGGCCAGGCACAGTGGCTCACACCTGTAATCCCAGCACTTTGGGAGGCTAAGGCAGGTGGATCACCTGAGGTCAGGAGTTTGAGACCAGCCTTGCCAAAGGACGAAACCCTGTCTCTACTAAAAATACAAAAAAATTAGCCAGGCACGGTGGCAGATGCCGGTAATCCCAGCTACCTGAGAGGCTGAGGCAGGAGAATCGCTTGAATCTGGGAGGCGGAAGTTGCAGTGAACCGAGACCGCACCACAGCACTCCAGCCTGGGCAACAAGAGTGAAATTTCATTTCAAAAAAAACCCCAAAAAACTAAATTAAAAAAAGAATAAGTAAAACTATCTTTATTCTTTTTACGTCATTCAGGCTGGAGTGCAATGCTGCAATCTCAGTTCACTGCAACCTCTGCCTCCTGTGTTCAAGCGATTCTTGTACCTCAGCCTCCTGAGTAGCTGGGACTACAGGTGCCTGCCACCATGCCTGGCTAATTTTTGTATTTTTAGTAGAGACGAGGTTTTGCCATGTTGGCTAGGATGGTCTCAAACTCCTGACCTCAGGTGAACCACCTGCCTCGGCCTCCCGAGTGCTGGGATTACAGGTGTGAGCCACAGCACCCAGCCGAGCTATCTTTATCCTTGGATGACGGATGACATGATTTTTTTTTTTTTGAAACAGAGTCTTGCACTGTCACTATGCTAGAGAGCAATAGCTCGATCTTAGCTCACTGCAACCTCTGCCTCCTGGGTTCAAGCGAGTCTTCTGCCTCAGCCTCCTGAGTAGCTGGGACTACGGTCACCCACCACCACGCCTGGTTATTTTTTTTTTTTTTTTTTTTTTTTGTATTTGTAGTAGAGACCCCTGTCTCTACTAAAATTTTACCGTGCTAGCCGGGATGGTTTCAATATTCTGACCTTGTGATCCAGCCGTCTCCGCCTCCCAAAGTGCTGGGATTACGGGCATGAGTCATCATTCCTGGCCCATAAGTCATTTTTATACACTAATAATGAACAATCCAAAAAGATACTCCACACAAAAGATACTAGGTGTGGAGTATCTTTTTCATCTTTTCACTTTCAGTCTATTTGTGTCTTTTTATCTAAACTGAATACCTTGGAGACAGCATGTAGCTGGATCATGTTATCCTCTCTCGCCTTGGACAATTGGACAATTTTTCAAGTCAAAAATTGTTACAAGACAAAAAAGGATATAACATATTGTTACAAGGGTTAATTTACGGAGAATATATAACAATCATAAACAAAATATATATCCAACAACACAGCTTCAAATATGTGAAGAAAATGACAGAATTGCAGAGAAGAACACACCATTAAACAGTTAGAGTTGAAGAATTCAATGCCACGTTTTCCCTAATACAGATAATAATCAGAAAAAAATCAATTTAAATAGAGAACATGAACAACACTGTGAGCCAACTAGACCCAAGGGACATACAAAGAACACACCATAGAAGAGCAACAAAACATACATTCTTCTCAATTGCACATGAGACATTCTCCAGGACAGACCATATGTTAGGTAACATATCAAGTCTCGGTACATTTTAAAAGACTGAAATCATACAAAGTATCATCTATGCCCACAATGGAATGAAACTAGAAATTAATAACAGAAGAAAAACTGAAAATTTCAAAAACATGTGGAAATTAACCACCACACCTTAAACCACCAATAGATCAAAGAATAATCCACAGAGAAAATCAGAAAATACTTTGTGATCAATAACAGCAAAAACATAACTTCCTCAGATTTAAGTGATTCACGTAAGTTGTGCTTAGAATGAAAGTTATAGCTATAAATTTCCACGTTGAAAAAGAAGGAAAACTTTTTTTAAAATCTGAAAGCAACAATTTTACATTAGCCCATAAGAAACTAGAAAAGGTAGAGCAAACTAAGCTTAAGGAAGGAAGAAATTAATAAAAATTAGAGTGAAGACAAAAAAAATTTAAAAATAGAAAAACAGTAAAGGAAACAATAAAACCAAAAGTTGATCTATGGAAAGCATCAACAATGGTAAAAGATTGAAAGCTTTCTCCCTAAAATCAGGACTAAGATATGGGTGCCCACTTTCACTGCATCAGTTCAACATGGTGTCAAAAGTTCTAGTCAGAGCCGTTACACAACAAAAAGAAAAAGATCTAAATTGGGAAAGCGTAAGTCACACTGTTATTCTTAGATGACATGATCTTATATATGGAAAATCCTAAAGAATCCACAAAAATTATTAGAGATAATAAATCATCAAGTTGTTGGATACATGATTAATATTCAAAATAAGTTATTTCTATATGCTAGTAATGAACAATCCAAAAGGAAATTAAGTAATTCCATTTGCAATAACATAAAAAAGAATGACATTTAGAAATAAATTTGATCAAGGAGATGCAAGACTTGTACCCTGAAGAATATAAAATACTGCTAAAAGAAATTAAGAAGACCTAATAAATGGACTCCCCTTACCCGGAAGATCACCGTTCTGTAGTTCTGACCCAGCACTACAAATAACCGTGTGTGGCTGGGCGCAGTGGCTTACGCCTGTAATCCCAGCACTTTGGGAGGCTGAGGTGGGTGGATCACAAAGTCCTGGACCTTGTTTCTGCTCTGTCTAGGTTTCTAACACAAATTCATTTCTGATCTCTGCATTCCTCCAGTAAACCAGAGAGCCAAGACCTCTAAGGAGCTCTGAGGGGAGGGAAGCAGAATGAGACCAGAAAAGTCTACGTTTTGCAGTGAGAGTTCCACTGTGGAGCCAGGAGACAGATGTGTTCATATTGTCAACCGGCCTGTCCTGCTCCTGCCCCTGTATCCTGGGGAATCCCAGTGACAGCATTCCTTCCTGGTTTTCACTGGAAGTTGATCTGGCTGGAGGGTGGAAGGGATAGCATTCTCTTCCTTACATCGTTGCTAGGGGTCATGAGTCTCCTTAAACTTCTACCTTGCTTGTCCTATCTATAAGAAGAGGTTCCCTTCCTCTGGCCCCCAGGGTCTGTCTCCCCAGGCTTTGGTGCATATTCCTCATGAATAAGCACTGGGGTCCATGGATGAGCACTAGGATCGATGCCCACGGATCGAGCCTACCCTAGGGAACACCTCCTGAGGGAGCGCAGGCACTGCTTCTACGGACCCTGCCCCCCCAGGTATGTCAACCCTCTCCAGAGATACCCATTCCACTCCCACTACCTTCCCTGCAAACTGCAAATTTTCTCTCCTAAAACCCTTTTTTCTTCAATGTGTTTTCTTTTTTCTTTTCTTTCTTCCTTTTTTTTTTTTTTTTTTTTTTGAGACGGAGTCTCGCTCTGTGGACTGGCTGGAGTGCAGTGGCACGATCTTGGCTCACTGCAAACTCTGCCTCCCAGGTTCAAGTGATTCTCCTGCCCCAGACTCCTGAGTAGTTGGGATTACAGCACCCACCACTGCGTCCAGCTAATTTTTGTATTTTTAGTAGAGACGGGGTTTCACCATGTTGGCCAGGCTGGTCTTGATCTCTTGACCTCATAATCCGCCCACCTTGGCCTCCCAAAGTGCTGAAATTACAGGCGTGCGCCACCACACCTGGCCTTTTTTTTTTTTTTTTTTTTGAGAAAGAGTCTTGCTCTGTCACTTAGGCCAGAGTGCAGTGGCACGATCTCAGCTCACTGCAACCTCAGCCTCCTGGGTTCAAGCAATTCTGCCCCAGCCTACCCAGTAGCTCGGATTGCAGGTGCCTGCCACCACATCCAGCTAAATTTTTTAAATTTATTTTATTTATTAATTTTTTTAGTAGAGATGGGATTTCACCATGTTGGCCAGGCTGGCCTCAAACTCCTGACCTGGTTATCTGCCCACTTCAGCCTCCCAAAGTGCTGGGATTACAGATGTGAGCCACTGCGCCCGGCCAGATCTTGGTTTCTAACACCATTCTCCAAATTAAGAAACCAAGGCACCCTGGAGAACTAGTTGATTCTATGACAAGTGCAGGAAATATACAAGATGAACTTGGAGCATTATAGACAGTAACAGAAAGTCAGAAAGTACAAAAAGAGAGAGAGTGAAAGAGAGAGAGAGACAGGCAGAGAGAGAGAGAGTACCCACAATGACCGAGTATTAAAGGGACCCTGCAGCCAGCTAAGAGTGCCCAATAGTCCAGCCTAAAACAATTTAAGCCACAAAATAAAGTAGTATCTGATTATAACCCAAAGTATAAAACAAATATCCATGAGTCCAGGCTGATTCAAGAAGTATATTGCGGCTGGGTGCAGTGGCTCATGCCTGTAATCCCAGCACTTTGGGAGCCCTAGGCGGATGGATCACCTGAGGTTGGGAGTTTGAGAGCAGCCTGGTTAACATGGTGAAATTCCGTCTCTACTAAAAATACAAAAAAATTAGTTGGGAATAGTAGCAGGCGCCTGTAATCCCAGCTACTTGGGAGGCTGAGGCAGGAGAATTGTTTGAACCCAGGAGGCAGAGGTTGCAGTGAGCAGAGATCGCGCCATTGCACTCCAGCCTGGGCAACAAGAGTGAAACTCCGTCTCAAAAAAAAAATTTTTTTTAAATAAATTAACAAATAGTGGAGAAGAGACAAATCTCCCATGCAGAAGAATTTTAAGTCACTTAAGTAGACACTTCACCCTTAGTTAAGTGGAGCATAACTCCCCACTCAGTATGTGCAGGCTGGATGTAATGACTGCCTTCATTAGAGTACAGTCTGGAGGGGTGAAGGAAGAGAGAAACTTGACAGTGAGGAAACCTGATAAACACTACCTCAAGCCAGGTGATCAAAGTCAATATCCACAGTGATAAACCACGCATGTACCCTTGACATGAAAAGAACAAACAGCGCTGACTCTGTGATGTTCCTCCCACTGTGATCTAATCGAAGGCTGTTCACATGTATTTTCTGTTAGAATGACTTTTCACCCCACAAGATGTACTGGGTTGTGTAGGTTGTCAAAAGCTCAACTTCCTGCTATTTACAGAATGTGGAAGTTCCCAAGACCACCCTCAGGTTTGACATTTCAGTGTCAGGACCCACATTTCAGTAAGTTAAAGAAAGCTGTTATACTCACAGTTACCATTTACGGCAGTGAAGGGATATAAACGACAACCAGCCATGACAGGAGGTGCATGGGGCAGAACTCAGGATTGTCCCAAGGATGGAGCTTCCAGTTGCTCACTCCCTGGAGTCATGGACAGAGCCCATCTTCTCAGCAATAGTGTGTGACAGTACACACTGAGTATTGCCCATTAGAGAAGCTAACTGAGCTGTGGTGTCGAGATTTTGTCTGAGGCTCAGATTTTATGTGAGGCTCATTCACATAGAAGGTCAATGTAATTGACCATCTACATGGCTGCTCTTATTACCTTGAGAGGGTAAATGATACCATGCTGCTAAAAGCCCCTACTATACATCCACTGTTAGCATGGATTCTCTGTTGTGATCCAAGGCCCGCAGGTAAACAAAGGCACTCTTATCAGACAGAACATTCTAAGAGCTTAGAGAGCTTAGCGATCACACCCCATGAGCTAAGGGCAAAGGTCAGATTTCCCTTTGAGTAAGGTTGATCCTTTATCATACACTATTGAAATAAAAATTCAGCAGCCAGGTGCGGTGGCTCACACCTGTAATCCCAGCACTCTGGGAGGCCGAGGTGGGCGGATCACCTGGGTCAGGAGTTTGAGACCAGCCTAACCAACATGGAGAAATCCTGTCTCTACTAAAAATACAAAAAAATTAGCCGGGCATGGTGGCGCAAGCCTGTCATCCCAGCTACTCAGGAGGCTGAGGCAGGAGAATGCTTTGAACCTGGGAGGCGGAGGTTATGGTGAGCCAAGATCGCGGCATGGCACTCCAGCCTGGGAAACAAGAGCAAAACTCCATCTCAAAAGAAAACAAACAAGAAAAAGGAATAAAAATGTAATAGATACAGTCAAAAATGATATGGAAGATACAAAAATGATATGGAAGGGGCATTAGGCTCCACAGACGATAACAACCCCCGGCTCCTTGTCTGATAACGTCTGGCTGATTGGGGGCAACTGGGAGGAAGATTCACAAAACAGGCCAGTGCTTCCAACTCCTGCTGAGACTCTCTTCTTATGATTTTATATTTTGTGAAAAGGTAACACATGCTTTTAATAATAAAAATGAAGGCAACTGTTGAAGAGGGTGCCATATTAAAGGTAAGTCTCCCTCCCATACATTAGTAAAGGAAACCGATACTCATTACACAGCCCAGAGGGAGAAGCTGAAGGATGCTGTCTGCTCTGCCTCTTTTTTTTCTATCAAATTTCCCCAATATATTTTCTTTTTTTATTGAGACAGAGTCTTGAAGTGATTCTCTTGCCTCATCCTCCCAAGTAGCTCCTGAGTAGCTGGGATTACAGGTGCCCACCACTAAGTCTGGGTAATTTTTATATTTTTAGCAGAGACAGGGTTTCACCATGTTGGCCAGGCTGGTCTTGAACTCCTGACCTCAGGCAATCGGCCTGCCTCAGCCTCCCAAAGTGTTGGGATTACAGGCGTGAGTCACTGTGCCCGGCCCAAGTCTCCCCCATATCTTTTCATCAACTTAAATTGGGCAAGTAGATACTCATTAAGTGACTCAGAGTAGACATCTTTTCTAGTCCAAGAGCTTTCACTAAGATCTGCTTTAGCAGCTTGTTAAAATTGTTTTATCACATCCTCAGTAAATTAACGATCCTGTGTACTTACATGGCATTTGTACCAAGAGTCCATAAACACGACGTCATTTCATTCTTATCCTCATGTCTGCACTGGAAGATAGACAGGCAGGCAGAATTAGCACCCATCCCATTTAACAGATGGGAAGACTGAGGCTTAGAGGATAAAGAATGCTATTCAAAGTGCAATGACTATGCAACAGGAACAAAGATAACTTTATCAGGGACATCCTGGAGCTCTCACAGTTATCTGGAAGGAACACTTTTCTTTCCCACTTTCTCTCGGACTCACCCACAGGCACATGCCCTGAGGTCTATACTCTTCATTCTTTTTGAGACGGAGTTTCGCTCTTGTTACCCAGACTGGAGTGCAATGGTGCGACCTCGGCTCACCGCAACCTCCGCCTCTCTTCATTCTGATTGCCTTCTCCAATCCCTTCAATAATAATGTTCATATTGAATAACTTCAGCCCCCTGGCCACAGTGATTAGAGCAGAAAGGGCCACCTGACCCAGGGTAAAAGCAACCCACTGACTGGGCTAATCCAATCAGATTTTGAATTTTGGAGATAAGGAACTATTATTTCTTTTCTTTTCCGGTTTTTTTTTTTTGAAATGGAATTTTGCTCTTGTTGCCCAGGCTGGAGTGCAGTGGCACGATCTCAGCTCCCTGCAACCTCTGCCTCCCAGGTTCAAGAGATTCTCCTGCCTCAGCCTTGTGAGTAGCTGGAATTACAGGTGTCCACCACCGTGCCCAGCTAATTTTTTGTATTTTTAGCAGAGATGGGGTTTCACCATGTTGGCCAAGCTGGTCTCAAACTCTTGATCTCAAGTGATCCACCTGCCTCGGGTCTCCCAGAGTGCTGGGATTACAGGCGTGAGCCACCACGCCCGGCCAGGAACTATTATTTCTTAAGCATTTGCTATGTGCCAGGAACAACACAGAACACTGGGCATTCATCTTGTTATGTAAAATGCCTTTTACCCTTAATTTTATAATTTAAAATGTTAAATCTATAAATTCATTTAATTAAAATAAAATTTAAAACTTTGTGAATTTGTTTTAATAAAATTTTAAAAATTTTTTATTATGTCATTTTATTCCTGTAACAAACTTAGATTGAATGAGTGTCCTTGTTTTACAGATAAGAAAGTTGAAATTCAGTAAAGTTAAGAGTCATGGTCAAGGTTGCACAGCTATTAAGTACAAAAGATGAAATTGAATCTCTTGTACGTCTGACCAGTATTTGATTCTGCCTCCCTTAGTGGGCCCAGCTCTCCCTCAGCCACCCCAATATTCTGCACTCCAACAAATAACTATTCATATATTTATTTATTTTTGAGACGGAGTTTTGCTCTTATTGCCCAGGCTGGAGTGCAGTGGTGCAATCTCAGCTCACCGCAACCTCCGCCTCTCAGGCTAACGCAATTCTCATGCCTCAGCCTCCTGAGTAGCTGGGATTACAGGCATGTGCCACCATGCCCGGCTCCTTTTCTTTGTATTTTTAGTAGAGACAGGGTTTCGCCATGTTGGCCAGGCTGGTCTTGAACTCCTGACCTCAGGAGATCTGCCCATCTCGTCCTCCCAAAGTGCTGGGATCACAGTCATGAGCCACCGCACTTGGCCTGAAATAGAACTTTAAATATAAAAAATCTTAAAGAATCCACAGCACAAAATAAAACTATTAAAGCTAATAAACTCATTCAGCAAAGTTGCAGGCTACAAGATCAACATTAAAAAATCAGAAGTATTGGTCGGACGCGGTGGCTCACACTTGTGATCCCAGCACTTTGGGAGGCTGAGGCAGGTGGATCACAAGGTCAGGGGACTGAGATCATCCTGGCTCACACAGTGAAACCCCATCTCTACTAAAAATACAAAAAATCAGCTGGTCATGGTGGTACGCACCTGTAGTCCCAGCTACTCAGGAGGCCGAGGCAGGAGAATCACGGAGGAGGTTGTGGTGAGCAGAGATCGTGCCACTGCACTCCAGCCTGTGCGACAGAGTGAGATTCCGTCTCAAAAAAAAAAAGAAAATCAGTAGTATTGTTACACACTAGCAATAAACAATCTGCGCACACACAAAAAATACTCCATTTATGAAAGCATCAAAAGAAATAAACTGATTAGGAATATAAATCCAAACAAGGAGGTACAAGACTTGCAGGTTGAAAACTACAAGGTGTTGCTGGAAGAAATTAAGGATACAAATAAATAGAAAGATATCCTGTGTTCATGGATTGAAAGACTTGCTACTAGCATGGCAATGCTCCCCAAAACTATCTCCAGAGTCAGTGAAGTCCCTATCAAAATTCCAACAGCCATTTTTGGAGAAATAGAAAAGTTGATCCTAAAATCTGTATAAAATACCAACATGATCTTGAAAAAGGAGATCAAAATGGGATTATTCACAGTCCGCTACAATAATTAAAAGAGTGTTGGTACCGGCATAGGAGAGCTACATAGAAAAGTAAACAGAATTGAACATCCAGAAATAACCCCACGCATCTATAATTAATTGATTTTCCAGAGGTTGCCAATGCCATTCAATGAGGAAACAGTACTCTCTTTAACAAATTGTGCTCAGACACCTGGATATCCATATGCAAATAAAGCCGAACCTTTCCTCATGTCGTATACAAAAATGAACTTTAAATGTATTGGAGACCTAAATACAAGATGTGTAACTGTAAAACTCTTAGAATAAAATAGAAGCAAATATTCATGACCTTGGGCTTGGTAATGTTTTCTTAGCTATGACACCAATATCAAAAGCAACAAAAGAAAAAATAGATAAATTAGATAAATTGGACTTCAGAAAAATTTAAAACATTGTGTACTATCTTAACAGGCCACTATCAAGAAGGAGAAAAAAAGCAATCCACAGAACGAAATAAAATAATATTTACGAGTCCCATATGTAATAAGGGTCTAGAATCCAGAACACATATGGAATTTGTACAACTCAACAAGAAAAAGACAAACAATCCAATTAAAAAATTGGTGACCAGGCATGGTGGCTCACACCTGTAATCCCAGCACTTTGGGAGGCCGAGGCAGGCGGATCACCTGAGATCAGGAGTTTGAGACCAATCTGGCAAACATGGTGAAACCCTGTCTCTAATAAAAATACAAAAAATCAGCCGGTCGTGGTGGTGTGCACCTGCAATCCCAGCTACTCGGGAGGCTGAGACGGGAAAATCACTTGAACCTGGGAGATGGAGGTTGCAGTGAGCTGAGATCACACCACTATACTCCAGCCTGGGTGACAGAGTGAGACTCCATCTCAAAAAAATAAAAAAGGGCAAAGGACTTACATAGATGTTCAACCCATTACTCATAGAGAAATGCAAACCAAAATGACAATGAGATATCACTTCACGCCCACTAGAATGACTAGAGTAATAATAAATTGTAAAAGTTTTGGCAAACGTGGAAAAATTGAAATCCTCATGCATTGCTGCTAGGAGTACAAAATGGTGTAGTCGCTGTGGGAGTTCGAAAGTTCCTAAAATGTTAAACATAACATTACAGGCTGGGCATGACAAAAAATCAGTTAAATGCAAACGGAGGCAATTCCACTTCTAGGTGGAATGAGAATGAAAATAAGAATATTTATAGACACAAAAACTGGTACGTGAATATTCGTGGCTGCACCATTTTCACATCAGCCGAAAAGTGGAAACTACCCAGATGTCCATAAGATGAGGAATGGCTAAAGAAAATGTAATGTAGCCATACAATGGAATATTATTCAGCCATAAAAAGGAGTGAAGTACTGATACATGCCACAGCATGTATGAACCTCAAAAACATGCTAAGTGAAAGCCAGATCCAAAAGTTTGGATTGTATGATTCCACTTACATAGAAGGTCCAGACAAGGTAAACCCATAGAGACAGAAAGAAGATTGATGGTAGTCAGGGGAAACCAGAGTGACTGTTCAATGGGTATGAGGTTCCCTTTGGGGGTAATGAAAGTGTTCTGGAACTACGTAGTGGTGATGGTTGCACAACACTTGAATGTACTGAATGCCATTGAACTGTCCACTTTAAAATGCTTAAAATCGCAAATTTTTTTTTTTTTGAGATGGAGTTTCACTCCTGTTCCCCAGGCTGGAGTGCAATGGTTCAATCTCAGCTCACTGCAACCTCCGGCTCCTGGCTTCAAGCGATTCTCCTGCCTCAGCCTCCCAAATAGCTGGGATTATAGGCATGTGCCACCACGCCCAGCTAATTTTGTATTTTTAGTAGAGGTGGGGTTTCGGCATGTTAGTCAGGTTGGTCTTGAGCTCCCAACCTCAGATCCACCCACCTTGGCCTCCCAAAGTGCTGGGATTACAGGTGTGAGCCACTGCACCTGGCTGGCTAAAATGGCGAATTTTATATGAATCTTGCTATAATAAATTAAAAAGGGTTGCTGATGGATAGATGTGGGATAAGAGTGTAGGAAGGAAATCAAGATTCTCTGGGTTACTTCTAGGGCGTTAAGGATTGGAGGGGCCTTAAGTGCTCGATACACTTTGGTCATAACTGCACCCTTTCTCTTCTTTGTCTAGGCATGCTCATTTCCACCTTGGGGACTTTGTGCCTGTTCTCCCATGCATGCACCTAGAATGATCTTACTCCAACTTTCAGCCTGGCTGCTGCCCCCTCCATTCATGACTCAGGAACGCTCTCACCTCCCCAAATAGTTGCAGAAGCCTGACTGGCTTCTTCCCATCTGTCGAATCTCAGGTCTAATGTTTCCTTCTTAGCATGCTCACCCCGTGGACAGTTCACTATCACATCACCCAGTTCACATGCTTTATCATATTGAGCACAATCTGGTATTTGCTGATGTGATCACTTGATTATTACCTCTTTCCCCTAGCTCAAATGTGAGCTCCATGCAAAAAATAACATCATGTAACTTATCCACACTCTATCCCCCGTGCTGGGCACATTGTGGGCTCTCAAAAAAACACTGAAAAATAAATGAATGAATGAATGAATGAAACCCATCTGGAAGAAAGAAAAAAAAATCCAGACTTAAGTGAAAATCAAGCAGAGAAAAGTTGAGATTGTCTATTTATGGGGAGAAGCAGGATTCCTATTTGCCTCAGTTTTAGACTTGGAAATGTATCATGGTGAAATCACCTCATTCATCAACCTGCTGACCACCAGGGCTGTTCATCAGAAGGAACTACCAGTATTCCTCTAAAAATTCTCCTGGAGCCTCCCACCTTCATTCTTTGGCTCCAAGGTTCCCACACCCTCAGGGCCCACAGATTCTATTCACCATGACTGGATATTACCAGGTCTTGGCAATCTGTGAAATCACATTCACATCATTCACCTACCAATGAGTTCTTTCCTTCACATGCTCACACAGCATCACCATCCCAGCCTGTAAAAAGTTCCTTGCACGATACATACCTAGGAGGCCCTGAAAAAGAAATTCATAAACTTACTTGGTGTCAGTCACCACTTATCGTCTGCAGTGTTGACTTTTTTCTGTGCTCACACATCACTAGCAAGAGCCCCATGAGAGCCAGTGCTAATGGATGAAGCTCTGGGCCTGGAATGCTCCTAAGCTTCCTTTTGTGTTCTGTGCAGAGGTAGCCCACCCCACCTGCTCAACCATGACTGGTTAATTCTAATCAAGGTCATCTTGTTTCTTTAGCAGATGCTTAACTATCCAGCATCCCTTGCAATAAAAGTGATGATATAACCCAGTTGAGGCCAATGAGACGAAAAGGGAAATCTGTTAGTAGGTTCTGGGAGTGCTTTTGCTTTCTGGTAAAAGAAGCAGATGCAACTAATGCCACCTTTTTCTTTGTGCATTGATGTTGAGTATGAGATCTGAATTTGTGGCAGTCGTTTTGAGGCCATGAGGCATCAAATCACAAACCCAGAATGATGGCATAAAATACAGACAGCCTGGGTCAGTGATGCTCTCAATCAGCCAGAGAATCAATTCATGGGGTAACTATTTATTAGACACAGTAGTACAGTGCCTAGGGCCCACAGTAATTTCAAGGGCCCATGAAAAGGTTGCTGTTGTTTTTTTTTTTTTTTTTAGAGGGAGACTTGCTTTGTTGCCAGGCTGGAGTGCAGTGGCACGGTCTCTTGGCTCACTGCAACCTCTGCCTCCTGGATTCAAGTGATTCTTCTGCCTCAGCCTCCCAAGTAGCTGGGATTATAGGCACCTGTCACCACGCCCGGTTAACTTTTGTATTTTTAGTAGAGGTAGGGTTTCACCATGTTGGACAGAATGGTCTCAATCTCCTGACCTTGTGATCCAACCTCCTCGGCCTCCCAAAGTGCTGGGATTACAGGCGTGAGCCACCGCACCCAGCTGAAAATGTTTTAATATCTTTGGAAATCTGAAGGAAAAAGAAAGTCACCAACCATCTCCTCTTCTTTACCCCTGCCCTCCTTCAGGCCCTCACCACCCATGCCCCTCCATTCTCTCCCAGCCATGTCCATGGATGTTAGTGTATAGTGGTGTTCAGTTTCAAAATGAGGTATCGCTATTCACATTTGCAGTGTCTGAGCCCCAAATGAACCAATAACTTGCTTTGTTGCATCACCATTTACTCTACCTGTTACAGTTGGAAACAGTTTCAACCTTTGAAATTTATCATATGGAAATAATTAAGGGTTCTTTCTGATTACAAAAGTGTTTATGATAGCAAAAATGGAATACATCAAAATGCTCAATAAGAGAAGACAATATAAATTATGAAGCATCCCTATCTGTGAAACCCTTTTACAGGTATGAACATGAATACTTTGGATCTATATTTATTGACATGAATGTTCATTTTTTTTTTTCCTTTTTTTGAGATGGAGTCTCACTCTTGTCGTGCAGGCTAGAGCGCAGTGGCATGATCTTGGCTCACTGCAACCTCCACCTCCTGGGTTCAAGCAATTATCCTTCATCGGCCTCCCTAGAACTGAGATTACAGGTGTGCGCCACCATGCCCAGCTAATTTTGTGTGTGTGTATTTTTAGTAGAGACAGGGTTTCACCGTGTTGGCCGGGCTAGTCTCAAACTCCTGACTTCAGATGATCCACCCGCCTCGGCCTCCCAAAGTGTTAGAATCACAGGCGTGAGCCACTGTGCCTGGCCTGAATGTTCATTTTTAAGTGAAAAAGCAGATCAATATTTTTCTTATTCACATTCATGAACATAGACGAATACATTACATAGACTGATTTTATCAGTAAGATGATTTCAATTGCAAGTAAGAGAAAACCCTAACTCAATTACTTCACAATGAGGAAATGTATTTTCCAAAATAACAAGAAATTCCACATGGTCAGGGCCAGGGGGCACTCTGGCTCTACTTCTTTGTAATCCCCCTGGCTCTACCCACCTCCTTGTACTGGCTGTGCCCGCAGGCTGTCAGGTGACGGCAGCACGTAAAATGCCAGTGACCAGAAGTGGAGCTCTCAAGAGTGGAGAGATCATTCCCAGAAGGCACCTAGCTGACTTCTCCTGTGTCTTATTGGCCAGAATTATGTCACTTGCTCATATCTAAACCAATCACTGACAAAGGAAACAGGAACACCATGATTTTTATTTATTTACTTACTTTTTATTTTTTTATTTCAATAGTTTTGGGGAATAGGTAGTGTTTGGTTACATGGATAAGTCCTTTAGTGCTGATTTCTGAGATTTTAGTGCACTCAACACTTGAGCAGTGTACACTGTACCCAACGTGTAGTCTTTTATCCCTACCCCACCATGCTTCCCTCGAAGTCCCCAAAGTCCACTGTATCATTCTTTTTTTTTTTTTTGAGGTGGAGTTTCGCTCTTGTTGCCCAGGCTGGAGTGAAATGGCACTATCTCGGCTCACTGCAACCTCCGCCTCCAGGTTCAAGCGATTCTCCTGCCTCAGCCTCCCAAGTAGCTGGGATTACAGGCATTTGCCACCAGGCCCGGCTAATTTTGTATTTTTAGTAGAAACGGGGTTTCTCCATGTGGGTCAGACTGGTCTCAAACTCCTGACCTCAGGTGATCCGCACGCCTTGGCCTCCCAAAGTGCTGGTGTTACCTGAGCCACTGTGTCCAGTCCATTGTATCATTCTTATACCTTTGTGTCCTTATAGTTTAGCTCCCACTTACAAGTGAGAACATAGAATGTTTAGTTTCCTGCTGGGCAAGGTGGCTTATACCTGTAATCCCAGCACTTTGGGAGGCTGAGGCAGGTGTATCATGAGGTTAAGAGATCGAGACCAGCCTGGCCAACATGGTGAAACCCCGTTTCTAGTAAAAATGCAAAAATTAGTTGGGCATGGTGGTGCGAGCCTGTAGTATCAGCTACTTAGGAGGCTGAGGCAGGAGAATCACTTGAACCCAGGAGGCGGAGGCAGAGGTTGCAGTGAGCCGAGATGGTGCCATTGCACCCTAGCCTGGGTGACAGAGCCAGACTCCATCTCAAAAATAAAAAGGATGTCTAGTTTCCTGTTCCTGAGTTACTTCACTTAGAATAATGGTCTCCAACTCCACCCAAAAATGCATATGCTATTATTTCATTCCTTTTTATGGCTGAGTAATATTCCGTGGTATATATATCATATTTTCATTATCCACTCATTGATTGATGGACATTTTGGCTGGTTCCATATTTTTGCAATTGCAAATTGCAGGAGCACCATGATTGACTTAGTCCAATTGGGACCTACCTGGATGGGTAGAGGAACGAGGTCCTCCAAGGCAGCGGCCAATGAGTAGAGGTGGATACCTGGGCAAAGTCAGTTTCATCAGGAAGAGGAGGAGGTAAATGGACATTGAGATGACAACTGTATTAGTCAGGGTTCTCCAGAGAAACAGAACCAATAAGATGTACGAATGTGTACATATATACATACATATACATATAGGCACATTTATATATGTATATGTGTATATAAGATTTAAGAAATTGGCTTATACAATTATGCAAGCTGAGAAGTCCCAAGATTTGCAATCAGCAAGCTGAAGGCCCAGCCAGGAGGGCTGATGGTGCAGTTTTAGTCTGAGTCTGAAGGTCCGAGGCCCAAGAAGAGCTGAGGTTTCAATTTGAGTCGGAAGGTGGGAAAAGTTGTCCCAGCTCAAGCAGTCAGGCAGGAGGAGTTTCCTCTTGCTCTGCTTTTTTGTTTCATTCAGGTCTTCAACTGATCGAATGAGGCTCACCCACGCCAGAGGCGGCAATCTGCTTTATTCAGTTGATGGATTCAAACATTAATCTTATCTATAAACATCCTCACAATCACACCCAGAATAACCTTTGAGCGAATGTCTGAGCACCCCCTGGTCCCAGCAAGTTGACAGATAAAATTAACCATCTCAGCAACAAGGAGTTTCTGTTGCACAGGGCACGAGACACAACATTAATCAGGATTTCTCTGTATAGGAAGAGGGTCAAGAGCGCCTCGGCCTGAATTTAGCCTCTCTTACTTTCTAGCTGCATGTCTTGGTTAAGCTGTTTAACTTCTCTGAGCCTCCACTACAAAATGCAGGTAATAGGCCTGGCGTGGTGGCTCATGCCTGTAATCCCAGGACTTTGGAAGGCCGAGGAGGGTGGATCACTTGGGGTCAGGAGTTCAAGACCAGCCTGGCCATCATGGTGAAACCCCATCTCTACTAAAAATACAAAAATTAGTCAGGTGTGGTGGGGCGGCACCTATAATCCCAGCTACTTGGGAGGCTGAGGCAGGAGAATGGAGCCCAGGAGGTGGAGCAGTGAACAGAGTAGTGAGCAGAGATCATGCTAGTGTGGTCCAGTCTGGGCAACAGACCGAGACTCTGTCTCAAAAACCAAACAGACAAAACACAAAATGCAGAGAATGGGAGGAACCTACATTACGGGGTTGAGGGTGAATTTAATGAGATAATATGTGTGAAGTTCACAGCACAGTGTCAGACATGTTAAGTGCTTAGCACACTGTAGCTGTGATTATCACGATCATTTGATTGCAAACTGTGAGATGAGATTCTGCGTTGTGCCGGCTATTGATGTATTTATTGTTTCTCAGCTCTACTAATTCATTCTTAAATGTTTGCCCCTCCACAATAGCTTGGACTTTTACAGCATTTCTCATTTACACTGATCACAGAGCTGAGCTTTCCCAGTAGAGGGGGTGAAGAAACATCGCAGGAGAAAGAGGCTTCTCTTACTGGTTCGCGCTGAGGCTGTGAGGTGTCATGGGTCAGGTAATGGGATTCTCAGACACTGGGGGAGGCTTTGGGACCCCGGTAAATTTTCCTATTTTTTCCTATTCTGGCCACAGGGAGAGTCAGTTCTTCCCAAGCTGATCTTAGGTGATGGTGCCCCTAGTGGTGAGCGTTCCAACTGCATCAGGGAGCGCAAGGCTCTGGATTCTGAACCCAGGCAACCCCTGGTCCCATAGAATTTATGGCTTCCATGTCACCTGCTCAGTGGGGCCTCCCTCAACCACTCTGTTTCATAATAAAATCCCTCAACGTCTCCCCTGCCTACTTAATTTTCCTCCAGAACTTTTCAACATACTCTATTTATTGTTTGCTTATTTTATCGTCTGCCTCTTTAGCTCCACGAGGGCAAGGCTTTTTGCCTATCTTGTTCACTTAGAAGTATCTAGCACAGTCACCTGGCACACAGTAGGTGCCCAATAAATATCTGTTGACCTGAGTTGCATGCGGGTCAACCATGCCCTCCTGCCCATTGCTATTGCACCAAATACCATGGAGTCTTTTATCTTGGAGGAAAAGCTCCAGGTCTTTAAGGACCAGCACAGGTCAACTTCCCAGGCTTCGTGCTTGGCAGGAAAAGGAAAAATGTGGGTTTTGAAAAATGATTCCCTAGAGCAAGGCTCAGACACCCTACCACCTTTCTAAAGTACCCCAGTTAACTTAGGGGTGAAGCCAAGGAGAGGAACTAATGGATCAATCACTTCGGCCCTCAGGTCAGAATCCCGGCTGCCACTCACTTGTTAAAAGAACTGGGATAAAATCCCCTGTGGGCTTGGCTTTGTCGATGACATGAGGATCGTAGGGTTAGGGTGGGGTGGAAGGAGGGTCAGTAAGATCATGTGAGCAAAGCCCAAAGCCCTTAGCGCAGTGCCTGGCACAGAGTAGGTCCACAATACATGATTATTTTTGCTGCCAAGCAACCATTTCCCATTCTCCTGGGGGACTGCAGACCGTGGGGCAGGGGGTTGTGATTGAGACCCCTCTTCCCAAGCCAAGCGGCAGACTTGTGTCCCAGGTCAGGACAATCAGGCACTCCCTCTCTGGGATGAAAACCTTAAACAAATGGCATTCTCTTCACCAGAGCAGCAGCACCCTAGCCACACTCTCCTTGCCAGGCAAATATTCCCAATTGTTCCCCTTTTTGGTCTTCCAGAGCCACCTTGATTCCATCCCATTTCCCAGTTCTCCTGGCTCCCGTGGGCTCTGGGATCACACATCAACATTCCACTCTATTTCCTTTCGCCTGAGGAAGCTGAAGTCAGCTTCTGGGGCTTACGGCCAGAGACCCCTGACACTGACTAATGGAAAATAGGGGGCTCTGGACCCACTGCTGTAGGAAGAGGGCATTCTAGACTGTCCCCTAGTCCTGTGGAAGGAAGGCCTGAATACTGGGGGACCCTAAAAACATTGCAAATCCTTAACGTGACCATCAAGGCCATACAGGATCTTGGCCCTGCACCTCTCTGGCCAACATCCCACCACTGTCCCCTTTGTTCACAAGACACCAGCCCCACAGGCATCCATGCTATTTGTCACTGCAACTGGACACACTCCCTCCTCCAGGCCTTTGCATTTGCTGTTCCCTGGACCCAACTGCTCTTCCTCCAGAAAACCCCGTGGCCTACTCCTTTTCCTCTTCGCTCAAATGTCACCGGCTCAGTGGGGCCTCCCTCAACCACCCTACTTCAGAATATGATCCCTACAGGTCTGGGCCCTCCCTGTCCCCCTTGCCTACTTAATTTTTCTTCAGCACTTTTCCAGCATGTTCTGTACTTTGCTTATGTATTTTGTTGTCCACCTCCTAAGCTCCATGAGGGCAGAGCCCTTTGTCTTGCTCACTTAGAAACCTCTAGCACAGTCACTCGGCACACAGTAGGCGCTCAATAAATGTTGACCTGAGTTGCATTCTGGGTGGATACAGTTAGAGACTTGGGGTGATCAGGAGCTCTTAATGGAACAAGCCTTTTCCCACAGAGCCCACTGCCTGCTCAGGCCCCAAGATGGCTGCCAAGTGCTTCCTGCTGGGGCCAGATGCCTGGGAAAACCCCACTTCCCCAGTGACCTGCATATGGAGGAGGGAGCCACTTAAGTACCAGCCTCTCCTGAATGGAGAGCCAGTACATTATCTTGGAATATCTTGGAAGACTCTTTTTTTTTTTTTTTTTTGGAGATGGAGTCTCGCTCTGTTGTCCAGGCTGGAGGGCAGTGGCATGATCTCAGCTCACTGCAACCTCTGCCTCCCGCATTCAAGAGATTCCCCTCCTCGGCCTCCTAAGTAGCTCAAATTATAGGCGCACACCACCATTCCCGGCTAAGTTTTGTATTTGTATTTTTTATTTTTTGAGATGAAGTCTCTCTGTCACCCAGGTTGGAGTGCAGTGGCGAGATGTTGGCTCACTGCAACCTCAACTTCCTGAGTTCGAGTGATTCTCTGCCTCAGCTTCCCCAGTACCTGGGATTACAGGAACACACCATCATTCCTGGCTAAGTTTTGTATTTTTTGTAGAGACAGGGTTTCACCATCTTGGCCAGACTGGTCTCGAACTCCTGACCTCAGCGGATCCACCCACCTTGGCTTCCCAAAATACTATGATTACAGGCGTGAACCACAACGCCTGGCCTAATTTTCGTATTTTTTAGTAGATACCGGGTTTCACCATGTTGGCCAGGCTGGTCTTGAGCTCCTGACCTCAAGTGATCTGCCCAGCTCGGCCTCCCAAAGTGCTAGGATTACAGGCGTGAGCCACCACACCCGCTGGCAGACTCTCAATAACAATAATGACAATTAACAGTAACAGTGGCAAGTATTTATGCTCCCCTGCCTATCCCCCTGGGTCTGTGTTAAGGGCTTCACATCCAATATCCTACTTGAGTCTCAGATCGTTCTGAGACCCATGATGCCCATTTTATACAACATTATACCCATTTTTTTTTTTTTTTTTTTTTTTGAGACGGAGTCTTGCTGTCTTGCCAGGCAGGAGTGCAGTGACACGATCTCAGCTCACTGCAACCTCCGCCTCCCGGGTTCAAGCGATTCTCCTGCCTCAGCCTCCCAAGCAGCTGAGGCGCCCACCACCGCGCCTGGCTAATTTTTGTATTTTTAGTAGAGACGGGTTTCGCCATGTTGGCCAGGATGGTCTCCAACTCCTGACCTCGTGATCCGCCCGCCTTGTCCTCCCAAAGTGCTGGGATTACAGGTGTGAGCCACCGTGCCCGGCCTATACCCATTTTAAAGATGAAAACACTGAGGTTGGAGAATGTCAGTAGTAGCCCCACCTATCACTTCCCGGAACCAGGCCCACAGAGGAGGGTTCATGAAGGGCGCTTTCCTTCCCCACCCCAGGGAAGCGGGAGGGACACGGGTGCTGGCGCGGAGGGTGGGGGAGCCTGAAAGGCCAGGGCGCTGGGTGCGCGGAAGCGAGCGTGCGTGCTTGGCGCGGAGGCTGCTGGCGCAGGCGACCCGCCTGCCCCGCCGCGCGGTGGCTTTCCGGAGGGGTGGGGCTGCCGCGGCGGGTCCTGACGTCGGGCGCCCTCCGGCCGTCAATCAGCGCTCGGCCCCGCCCCGCCGCGGCTGCAGTTGCAGCGCCGAGGCCGGAGGAACAGCCGCCGCCCCCACCTCCCGGGACTTGGAACTCAGCGGCTCGGAGCGATGGCCTCGGCCACCGCGGGTAAGGGGCTGCGGGACCCGGGGGCGGCGGGAGGGCAGCCCCTGGCCCCCGAGCCCACCCCTCGGCTGACCCGCGGCTCTCGGGTCTTGTCCCACAGAGGCGGAGACCCGGCAGAGGCTGCTACGCACCGTCAAGAAGGAGGTGGGTTCCGGGGTGGGGCGCGGGGCAGGACGCCCCCTGGCAGGGGGCAGCAGCAGCCAAGCTGGGGAGGGCGTGGGGGGGGGAAGAGTCTCCGTGGAAGGGTGGCCTCTGGCGGTGGAGGGGCGGCCAAACCTGGTGTGGGGCTCACCTGGGTGGGCATTGACCTCCCGCAGGGCCGGAGGAGCAGCGAGGGAGTTTGGGGGTGGGCGTAGGTATGGAGGGGGCTTTGGCTGTTTTGGGGCTGTGTGCGGGGGCGAATGCCGCGTGAGGGCCCTCAAGTGTCCCAGTAGGAGCAGGTGGGTGCGGCTGAGGGAGGGGACCTTCCAAGAGAGACAAGCTGCTGGAGGGACCCCCCCACGGGGTGTGCTGCGGGAGGGGCTCTGAATGGGGCTGCCAAAGGTGGGGCACGCTCCAGGAAAAGGGAGAGGTTCGATTTGGGAAAATAAAACCTCCCGCCTCAGCCTCCAAATTCTCAGTCCTTGGAGCCACTTCCAGGAGCCAGAGGACTCCCCTCCCTGAGAGTCCCGGGTGAGTGAGCTGCTCCCCTGGCAATAGGGGTCCCCTCACCCCCACCCCCACCCCACACACTCAGAGGGTGAGAATCAGAGATTCTTCTGCCCCTCCACTCTCCCTGGGGTCAGCGGGGAGCCCAGTCTAGTCTTTAGGGCTAATGGCCAATGACCTCCCAGAACCCCATAGACAGGGAGAATTTATAGTCCGTGGGGCCTGGGGTGGCATTTTGTTGCCTGGACTGTGTGCTCTGGTGTGTATGCCTGCATGGGTGAGGACCTGTGGCTGTGAGTATGGCATATGAGAATGTCTGTGCGTCTGTCTGGAGATATCTAAGTGTATCTCTTTGCATTGTGTGTACACATATCTATGTGTGTCTGTGTGTAGATCTGTTTTTGTGAGGGTGCGTGTGTGTGTGTGTGTGTGTGTGTGTATTGTGTGATGCATAAGTCTGTGTGAATAAGTGATGCTGTGACTGTGCCTGTGTATCTTGAGTGGGTGTGTGGCATGTGATGCATGAGTCTGTGAATAATGAGGGCTGTGACTCTGTGTGTGTTCACGCGCACACGCGTGTGTGTGTTGCCCTCCCCATTCTCCAGCCTCAGGCCCCATGGCTGCTGTGTCTTCATCACTTTTGAACCTTATGGGTGCTTGGCCCAAGACCTTGCATGGCAGCAGACCTTGTGGGCTGGCCTGGTTTCAGGACCTGGCTTTGAGTGTGTGTGTGTGTGTGTGTGTGTGTGTGTGTGTGTGTGTTGGGATGTCGGCTGAGGTAACAGCATCAAGAACCACTGATGACCCTGCCTTCCCTGCACGGTGGCAGGGAGTCACCAAGGGCAGCCGTGAGGCTTGGACCTGTTGCTGCCCCTCCCTCCTCAGGGAACATGAGTATGTGTCTGTGTGTATGTGTCTGTGTGTGTGGCATGTCGTATTTTGTTTAAAGAATCAGCTCCAGGGCTGGTTGCACATTCCAGCATTTTCGAATGAGACACGCAGAATACATTGGATCCTTCAGAAAGGCCCAGAAGTTTTCAGCTGAGCCCTTGTATAGACTCCTGTGGGTACCCCAAGGGAGCTCTGTCTAGACCCTCTTTTCAACAGAACTCACAGACCAACGACATTTTCATAACTATTTCCAGGGGAGGGGCGTGTACCCTACAAAACCAGACCCATGTGTAATTTTTCCCCCAAGATGTTTTTGCCTGGGGTAGCTTTGTTTTCATTTATTTATTTACTTTATTATTTTTTAAAAATATTTTTCCTGAAAAGAGATCACATCATAGGTAGCTTTGTTTTTAAGGTGATGGTTGGTTGAATTGGGGAGGGGGCCCCAGGCAGAAGAGAACGCCAGTAAACATCTATGTGGAGAAGGCTATAGCTGAGGCCCAGGTCCCAGCTCAGCTACCAGCTTGAGCTGTTTCCTGCACAAGTCCCTTCTCCTCTCCAGGACTCAGTTTCTCCATCTGCAGAAGGATGCATTGGTACCAGTGTCCTTTGAGGTTTGATCCGTGTCAGTCTAGTTTGGGTCTTGCGCTCAGAAAGGGTGAATAACTTGCCCAAGATCATCCAGCCAAGATGGGATAGAGCTGGGACTTACCCCCCCAGGTCTTTTGATGTCAGAGCCACACTCTTACCCTCCCATCCCACAAACGTGCTCATCCAAATGCACATGGTGCCACACCTCGGACAGAATGTGTGGGTGGTACAGTTTCCATTGAACAGATGAGAACACTGTAGCCTAGAGACAATAAGTGATGTTTCTCTTTATTTTTTTTCCTTCCTTTGAGACAGAATCTGTCTCTGTCACCAGGCTGGAGTGCAGTGGTGCCATCTCTGCTCACTGCGACCTCCACCTCCCGGGTTCAAGCGATTCTCCTGCCTCAGTCCCCTGAGTAGCTGGGACTACAGGGGCCTACCACCACTCCCAGCTAATTTTTGTATTTTTAGTAGAGACAGGGTTTCACCATGTTGACCAGGCCGGTCTCGATCTTCTGACCTCATGATCCACCCACCTCTGCCTCCCAAAGTGCTGGGATTACAGGCATGAGCCACCATGCCCGGCCAATAAGTGATTGTTTCAAGGGCACAGAACCAGTGCAGGGGGAAGGCTCCAGTCTTCTGTCTTGGAGCTCCTATTCAGCATAGGTACCCTAAGAAGATGGCAGCCACTCTGTGTCCCACCCAAAGCATGTCTCTCCTGTCCTTTCCTTTCTTTGCTTACCTCTTTGGGGGCATCTCTCTCAGTGTTAGAGAGCCAGTCTCCAGTGGAATAGAAGGGAAAGCTCTTTGCCTATAAATCTGAGAGTCAAGTTAGGTCTTCCTCCTCCTGGGTTTGGAGGAGCCACATCTCTGCCTGTCGCAGCCTCACCCAGACACGGCGTTGTGTGTACACATCTCTGTGTGTGTCTGTGTGTATGTCTGTTTTCTGTGTGTTTATCTGTTTTCCCAGCCTTCTTTCTAGAAGGGGTGCCCTAACAATCAACATCTCTAGATAGGCTGGGCAGCTCTGCAAGCTTTGCTAAAGCCATTGCGGCCACCAAGGGGCCAGCAGAGGTTGGGAGCTGGAAACTGTCCAGTGCTGACCTGGGGAGCCAGTAGGACCCAGCACCCATGAGGCAGGTCAAGAAGGAACTTTGGGATCAACTAGAGCTGAATTCCAATCCCAGATGCATATTTACTGAGGGCTGTGTGTCAGACCCTGGGCTAGGTTCTGTGGATATAGCAAGGACAGGCTCCATTGTAAACAGGCCCCATCCCTCTCCTTCTGGGGCTGACCTTGCAGCAGTAGAAACAGACCCCCAACAGATACTTGATCATAATTACAAGGATAATTACAGGCTGTGCACAGAGATGTGAAGGAGAGGCACCCGGGGCTGCAAGAACACAAAACAGGGAGAACTGACCATGTGCAGGGGCCCCGGATGTGTCGCTTCAGAAGACAGGTGAAAGATGTGTACGACTTTCAGGTGAAGATATGGAGGTTGGGAGAGACTAGGGAAAACCATTCCTGGCAGAGGGATTTATACATGCAGAAGCTTTGTGGCTGGAGGGAGCACTGTGAACTTGAAGGAACTGTGTGACTGGAGCAGAAAGGAGAAAGGTGCAGATACAGAGAAGGCAGAGCATGTAGTCTTATCCCAAAAGCAAGGGGAAAGGAATGGGGAGGACAGCTTGAGCAGGGAAAGAAGGTGAGGGAGATGAAATTGATGGCCTGTTCACTGCACAGTCGTGGACAAGATCTGTCTTTATCCTTATCAGTGTGTGGGTTTCAGTTTATTCATAATGGGGATGAAAATGATTCAGCTGGCAGGATAAACCCTGCGAGAACACCCACCACGTTAGCCTGAGCTCCTCCAGGGCAAGCGTTCTCCACCCCCCCCACCCCCACCCCCCCGCCGCTCTGTCCTCGGTGCCACCAACAGAAAGCTGGAAATAAGGTGGCCTTAACTGCAAAGAAGGTGGCCTCAGCGTGATTTCCTCCAGTTAAATCCGACCAGCTCTATCTTGGCTCCTTCCTGGCTTGCTTTACCCTCCCTGCCACCCCTTAATTTTGTTTTGGTTCCCGGAGCGAGCAAGGACTGGCTTCTCGTTACCATGACAACCGCCATTAAGGGAGCCAGCCATGTGATGCAAGTAAAGTGACTAACTGCCTTGTTTTTCTGCCTCTGGGCTGGGCCTAGACAGCCTCTTAATTGGTGGGGAGAATGCAGGGGCTGGTGGGAGGCAGATGAGACCCCAGGAAGGAGACAGGGAGATGAGGCACGTCCTGGAGGGGAAGCTGCATTTAGCTCTGCAGACTGGAGCTGGTGGAAGGGCTATAATTGTGGAGCCATCGTCACAGCTGCTGAGCAGAGCGTGTTTGGAGAACTGAGCCTCCCAGCCTCTGGGTTAGGGACAATGAGATGGGAGAGGAAGGCGGGACTTGCTAAGAAGGTTGGAGAAAAATGAGAGAAGTGATTGCTGTTACCATGGGGACCCTGCCGTTTGACCCCGTGGTTCTTAATGAAGGGGAGCAATTTTGTCTCCCATCCCTAGATTAGGTTGCCAGATAACATCCAGGGCGCCCAGTTAAATTTGACTTTCAGATAAACAGTGAGTAAGTTTTTAGTATGAGTATGTATTGCTAAATCTGGCAACCCTACTCCAGGGGACATTTGGCAGTGTCTGGAAATATTTTTGGTTGTCACAGTTCGGGGTGCTACTGGCATCTAGTGAGGAGAGGCCAGGGATGCTGCTCACGTTCCTGCAATACACAAGACACCCCCTCAGCCCACCACCAGTAGCAGCACAAAGAAGTGGCCAGCCCAGAATGGCAATGCTGTCAAGGCAGGGAAACCTTCTCCACCTGACCCTGCCCATCCTGCACCCACCTTGCCCTTCACTTCTCTAGGCTGGGCTGATATGAATGTCATATTATTTCTATTTATTTATTTTTCTGAGACGGAGTCTCACTCTGCTGCCAGGCTGGATTGTGCCTCCTGAGTTCAAGCAATTCTGCTGCCTCAGCCTCCTGAGTAGCTGGGACCACAGGCGCCCGCCACCACGCCTGGCTAATTTTTTTGTATTTTTAGTAGAGATGGGGTTTCACCATGTTGGCGAGGATGGTCTCAACCTCTTGACCCTGTGATCTGCCTGCCTAGGGCTCCCAAAGTGCTGGGATTACAGGTGTGAGCCACCATGCCAGGCCAGGAATGTCCTATTCTTGAACAATTCATTCTCACTGTTAGACTGTCTTGGATGCATATTTGGAGTCCAAAGTGGGGAGCGGGGAGCGGGGCAGTGAATGAAGTCTTGACTCGCTACCTATGTCATTTTGGGAAAGCTTCCCTAGAATGCCCCAGCTTCTCACCTATAAAATGGACTTAGGCCGGAGAAGAGAGATTGTACTGTGTAATAACATTAGTAATTCCTGGCTGGGCACGGTGCTCATGCCTGTAATCCCAGCACTTTGGGAGGCCAAAGTGGGAAGATCACCTCAGGCGAGGAGTTTGGGACCAGCCTGGGCAACACATCAAGACCCCCATCTCTACAGAAAATAAAATAAAAATGGCCGGGCATTGTGGTGAATGCCTGTAATCCTAGCTCTTTGAGAGTCTGAGGCAGGAGGGTCCCTTGAGCCTAGGAAGTTGAGGCTTCAGTGAGCTGTGATCGCATCACTGCACTCCAACCAAGGCAACAGCAAGACCCTGTCTCAAAAAAAACAAAAAACAAAAACAAAACAAAAAAAACCGTGGCCAGGCATGGTGGTTCATACCAGTAATCCCAGTACTTTGGGAGGCCAAGGCGGGGGGATCACTTGAGGTTAGAAGTTTAAGACCAGCCTGGCCAGCCAACGCAGTAAAACCTCAACTCTTCTAAAAATGCAAAAATTAGCTGGCTGTGGTAGCATGTGCCTATAATCCCAGCTACTCGAGAGGCTGAGGCAGGAGAATCGCTTGAACCCAGGAGGCAGAGGCTGCAGGGAGCTGAGATGGCGCCACTGCACTCCAGGCTGGATGACAGAGTGAGACTCCATCTTTAAAAAAAAAAAAAAATTGCGGCCGGGCGCGGTGGCTCACGTCTGTAATCCCAGCACTTTGGGAGGCCGAGGCAGGTGGATCACGAGGTCAAGAGATCGAGACCATCCTGGCCAACATGGTGAAACCCCATCTCTACTAAAAAATACAAAAAATAGCTGGGCATGGTGGCACGTGCTTGTGGTCCTAGCTACTCTGGAGGCTGAGGCAGAAGAATCGCTTGAACCCAGGAGGCGGAGGTTGCAGTGAGCCGAGATTGCGCCACTGCACTCCAGCCTGGTGATAGAGCAAGACTCTGTCTCAAAAAAAAAAAAAAAAAATAGCGATTCCTAATTTCCTGCCTGTTTGCTGGGGGCTTACTCTGTGCTGAGCACTGTGCCATGAACTTTCTGAGCATTTATCTCCTTCACTCCTCATAAAAGCCCTCAGGGAGAGAGTCATCATCTTTTTCCTTGCTAGATGAGGAACTGGAGGCACAGATATGTTATGTATGCAGCTCACTTTAAGGTCCCACAGTCAGTCCCTGGGGAAGTCAGGATTGAAACCTTACATTGCCAAGATATGGAGGGTTGGCCTCACGACCTTGGCTTACAGTGGGCAGTGGTGGGGAGCTATGAGCTTCAGAAAAGTCCCTGGAAGCACAGCTTGGGTTCAGGTGTGTGCAGGGGAAGGAAATGGGACAGGAAAGGTCCATTCATCCCAGCTTGTGCAGGGCTGTTTGTGCCAGGCTGTGACATTTGAACTTCCCACAGTGGATAATGGGGAACTGTAGAAGATTTATGAGCAAAGGAGGGTTTTGGTTAGAGCTGTACTTCAGGAAGTTTCAGCTAATAGCAGGGACCAGGATAGACAGTTTTTGCCTGCTCTTAGAAGAAAACTCTCTCCCTCTGTCCCTCCCTCCCTCCCTCCCTCCCTTCCTTCCTCAAATATTTATTCAGCATCTACTATGTGCCAGGTCCAGTTCTAGAAGTGGCAGATTGAGAAGTGAGTAAAGCAAAGTCTTTGCTCATTTCCCCTCATTCAGTGTACAGTATATGGCAGGAGGGCATATAGAGAAAAGAATAAATACATATTAAAGGTGACAAGGGCTCCAAGGAACATAAAGGCTGGAGAGGGATGGGAAAGGCTTGCCAGAGGAGGTGGTCAGGGATGGCCTCACTGATGGGATGGCATTTGAGCAGAGACCTGAAGGAAGGAAGGGAGCAGTGTCAACATCTGCAGGAAGTGTGTGCCTGGCATAGGGAACAGCATATGCAAAGGCTGTGAGTTGGAAACAGAGACCAGCTTGGAGGCCAGTGAGGCTGCAGTGAAGTCAGCAAGAGTAGAGATGAGGGTTGAGAAAGTGGGAGGTTGATTATTCAAGACCTCGTCCCATCGGAGGCTTTGGCTTTGACTCTGGGTGAGATAGGAGCCATGGGAGTATTTTGAGCAGGGGAGGAACAGGCAAGTGTTGGGGACAAGTCGGGAGGAAGCAAAGACATCAGATCATCAGATTAGACAGGAAACTTCTGTCTTTGCTGAGCTTTCCATTCTTAGGCTGGACTCACAACCCCCCACCCCCTGCTCGCCCCGCTGTGCCAAGGAGAGGCTCCAAGAATGCATGTGCTTGAATGAATGCAGGAATGCCAGGTGGGCTATTTTGGGGCTCTCTGATGCTTGCAGGATTGACTGAAATCAGCTTGCGTGTGTCGTGTTTGCTGGCTTAAGAGGACAGAAACTCTCTTCATGAATAATGCAGCCATATCTGCCCGATGCGTCTTGATGCTTTTTCAGGTCTCTGTCAACCTGGCTTCCGGGAGCTTTTGCTAGTGATGAGCGTCTGCAGCAGCTTGGGCATCCTGGTTCGATGTGGCGAGGCTGGCAGGAAGGCCCCTGGCTTGCTTGGTTGTGTCTCTTGCACCATCTGGCTGGGTCTCCCCCAGCCGCCTCATGAGGCGCTCCAGAAGCTGGTGGTAGCATTTGTTGCTGGCTGGCAGGTAGGAAAGGGCATTTTGGTCACCCCTAAGGGCCCGCAGTTGCTGTCTGCAGAGCCCAGGATGGGAAGTGAGGAGACCTGTGTCTTTGTTCCAGTTCTGTCCCCAGTAACGGGTCTGTTCTCAAGGTCTCATTTTTCTGCTTTCTAAGTGGACGAGGTTGGACAGCTCCAGGATTCTGAGAACCTCAACTCTTCTAATTTGGCCAGCGTCACTCTCTGAGAGCCAAATCTTTCGTGTTTTCTCTACTCTGAATTTGCCAATTCTGTATTGAGGGCTAATTAAAACTAAGTAGCTGTTAAGAGTTTTTGAGTGCCTTCAATTCACTCAAGGGAAACAAAACCAGGGCTTTACTAACGCTATTCTCATGGGATAAAGATTTAAAAAAACCAAAAAACCAGCATATACTGAGCATTTCATATTGATGACCTCATTTAATTTTTGATACTCCACGAAGTGGATAAAACACCCTCTTTTATGGATAAGGAAATCGAGGCACAGAGATGGCAGGAAACTTGCCATAAGTTCACAGAGATTGTCATTGGTACAGCCCAGGGGACTGGCTGCACAATCCTCCTCTCTGTCACTCTGGAGCTAAAACCAGCAACCCACACAGGGTTCTGAGCTCCACTGAGAGTATGGGGTCACGGAGAAGGCCAAATTTGGGAACCACACAGCCCTGGGTTCAAGTAGTGGCCCTGCCATTTAGTAGCTGCATGAACCTTTCTGACATGAGTTTCCTTGTGTGTCAAATGGCAAGGGCTTCATCTACCACACAGCAGCGCTGCTACTCTGTCACTGTCAGGCAGTTGGCAGTATTTATGGAGGGGCCAGGTGCAGCGCATAACTCACCCTTTTGGGAGTAAGATGGACTCAGTCCCAGAAGGACACTGTGCTCCCCTTTCTGTCACATCTGAACTTACAGATGCCCTCAGTGCAGGATCTTGCTGTCTCTAGGTAAGCCCTGACCTGGGGGTGCTGCAGCCTCCAGAGCAGTGCTGTGGAATGAGTGGGAAGAGATTTCTTGAGGTCCAAAGGAAAAAGCCCTCTAGTGGGCTGAGTCTTGGCTGGCTGCATCACCATCCTGGGGAGTGAAGCTGGGTCTTCCCTCTGGGGCTGGCTGCCCATCAGCTCCTGGAGACAGTACCTCAGCCTAAGGAGCTCAGCATCCCTAGTGAGTTTCCTGGCCCTGAGCTTTGTTACTGTGCATCCCTGGGCAAGGGGGCTAAGAATGCTAAACCCAGATGTGGGGCAGTATATTTTTCTTTCTCTTAGTGACATAGAAGGTGAGATGAATACTTCTATGTTTTATCCTTTGCACAATTTTGCAGGAACTCAGATTGTGGTTATTTACAAAGGACAGTAACGGCTCCTTTTGCTGTAAGACCTCATTTAGAAAATGGATAGCCAAGGCCCTGAGAGTTCAAGAGACTTGATGTTGCCAAAATGCCAGAGTTTCAGCCTAAGTCCTGTGGCTGGCCATACAGAAAGCCAATCACTGAGATAAGTATTGCCTGGGAAGAAGTGTTTAATTGGGAGCTGCAGCCGAGGAGATGCGAGATCAGGCTCAAATCTATCTTCCTGACCAACTAAACTCAGATTTATATAGCAGGGAGGAAATGTAAGTGCATGCAAGAAAACTGGAATTAAAGAGGGGTAAGGAAAAGGAGTTGCTCAACAGGAAGCAGGTGGTAGCTTAGGCAGTCATGGTGGGTGAGGGGTGTTGCATCTCATTGTCCAGATGCAATGATCTGGTAAGTTTCAGTTCCTTGGGGGAGGCCTGATGTTTGGTTTCCTGAGAAAGGAACTCAGATAAGACAAATGTAACTCTCTGGAGTTTTAAAACTGGGAGGGTCAGTTTCTACGTTTATTCAGAAGAAACCGTGCACATTAGTTGTATTGTATAGTTGGGCCAGTTTCAGTGATACTTGGGGCATTGAATGAATTCCTTTTTAATTATTATTATTTGGTAAATTATGCTTGATAAATTAGAATCGTAGCATTTACCAAATATTGCCGCAAGTGCTTTGCTGTTTTTCACTTAATCCGCAAAACAGTCTTCCTACAGAGTAGGTACAAGTAACAGCTGCTCTTTACTAACAAGGAAACCGATGCTCAGAGAGGCTAAGAAACTGAACCAGGACGACAGAGCTGAGAAACAGCAGTGCAGGGTTTGTTAGCCAGCTCCATCCACCATTTCAAGTCGGACAAACCCTGATGAAACTAGCTAGAATGATAATAAACGTACAAAAATAAAATGAAAAGAGAAAGTGAAGATAAAAAGTTGATTTCTTGGTTTAAGTGTTTGGGAAGTTTAGGTACAGGTATATCCAGGGGTTCCAGCGATGTCATCAGGTCTCTTGCCGTCTCTCTGCATTGCCTTCTTCTGTTTTGACATTATGCTCAATCTCTATGGGGAGGTAGAGTGTTGCCCAGCAGCTCTAGGGGCACATTCTGCCAGCTTGGCAATGCTGCAAAAAAGAAAGATTCCCCTTCCTAAGGGTTCTAGCCAAAGTCTTAGGATTCCGTCTCATTGGACCACTTGTGGGTCACTTGCTAATTTTGTGCCAGTCACAGTGAGATGGATTGCTCTGCTTGGTCAAGGAAGGGTAAAGGGTGGAGTCAGCCCTGTGAGAGTGAGGAAAGGGGCACCAGAGGAGAGTTAAGGTGAAGTCACCAGACGGGGAGATGGAAAGTAGGCAGACAGACCACAGATGTCCACATCAAAGTGCTGAGGCCGCCTGCATTTGGAGCTCAGCCTGTGATGTGGGAGGTGTCCACTCCTGTGCTCTTTGCCTTCCTATGGTCACGAGTGCTGCCTGGGGATGTGCTATGTACCAGGTGATTACTGGATCAAGGATTTCTATTCTAGGAGTGTGCAAATCCTTGAAGTTGTACAAACCCCTTGTCCTTGCTGTATGGAGAGAGTATCCTCAGCTTTTGTCAGGACCTCTAAGGAATCCACAACCCAAATACCCAAATACAGTTCAGTATCACCCTGTGTCTTAGTTGGGTGGCTTCTAAACAACAGGAATTCTCACAGTTCTGGTGGCTAGAAGTCTGAGATCAGGGCAGCACCATGGTTGGTGTCCGGTGAGGGCCCTGTTCCTCTTTGCACACTGCAGACTTCTCATCATGTCCTCACATGGTGGAAAGGGGGTGAGAGAAGTCTTTAGGGTCTCTTTTATAAGAGCACAAATCCTGGCCAGGCTCAGTGGCTCACGTCTGTAATCCTAGCACTTTAGGAGGCTGAGGTGGGGGAGGATCACCTGAGGTCAGGAGTTCAAGACCAGCCTGGCCAACAAGGTGAAACCCTGTGTCTACTAAAATAAAAAAATTGACCAGGCGTGGTGGCAGGCCCCTGTAATCCCAGCTACTCAGGAGACTGAAGCAGGAGAATCTTTTGAACCCAGGAGGCGTAGGCTGCAGTGAGCTGAGATTGTGCCACTGCACTCCAGCCTGGGCAACAGAGTGAGACTCCGTCTCAGGAAAAAAAAAAAAAAAGAAAAAAATAGAGCAGTAATTCCATCCAAGTCCAAGAGTCACCCTTATGACTTAATGACCTCCCAGAAGCCCTTTCTTCTAATACCACCACTTTGGGGATTAGAAGATATGAATTTTAGAGGGGCATGTCAGAACATTCAGTCTATAACTCCCTGCAGGATATGCAAATCAGAGATGAATGCAATACGGTTTTCTGTCGTCAGTGTGCCCAGAAATGAAGTGGTACCTCTTCGTTTCTAAACCAGTTCCAGTAATAATAGCTTTCTAATAAAAATAACAATAATCACAACCCCAGTAGTAATTATAATTAGCATTTATTGTGCACCTACTCTCTCCAGGCCTGCTTTGTTCCAGTACGTTAGCCACGAGTCACAAGTGCTTATCTACATTTCAATCAAGCTAAATTTAAATTAAATTTAAAATGCAGTTCTTCAATCACACTAGCCACATTTCAAGTGCCCAGTAGCCACATATGACTGGTGACAATGTGGGACAGCACAGGTATCGAGCGTTTCCTAAAAAGTCTATCCTGTTCTAGACAGTGTGCTATGCACTTTATATGTATTAGTATATGTAATGTCAAAGTAAATAAACCCAAAAACCATCGGAGGGAACAGATGAGGAAACTGAGGCCGAGGTCACCCAGCAAATGGCAGAGCTGGAGATGGACCTGTGTGTGTTTTTACTTACCCAGAGTGCCTCCCTTGACCTGGCACCGGCTGTGTGCTGCGTCCTGTATAAGGCCCTCTGCCTGTATTTGTTATCCCGTTTAACAGGTAATTACTGTAAATTGAAGCACAGAGAAGTGAAGTGACTTGCCCAAGGTCATGCCGCTGGTAAGAGGTGGAGACAGGATTTGAAACCAGTATTTAGACACACTATTGAATTGCTCTTCCTTCTAAGGCCAGGTGGAGGTGGTTAGTCCTTATCCAGAAAGATAATAAATACTTTCTGTTGTACCTGTGTGTGTTTTAAGCAACCATTTGGGAATTTCATTTTCCCATTTTCGGCAGCTGACCGAATCACCTTCCCCACCCCCCGTCCACGTTTGGCCATCTTCCGGGGATCTTGGGCAAGCTCTGAGTCTGCGTGTATCTTCCTCATCCGTGAGGCCCCTGAATCTGTGGAGATGGGGGTGCTTCCAGGGGGGCCAGACGCAAGCAGTGGGCAGGCACCCAGGAGGAGGCTGGCCAGTCTCCAGGGTGTGGGCTAGGAATGGGAAACGTGCAGGCCGGCTTCTCTGGGGATGGAGGAGGCCAGGGAGCGTTTTCACAGCTCCATCCTCTCCTGTGCCTGGGCGTGGCAGCCTGAAGGACCTTTATACCAGGATGTCCCTGGGAGAATGCCCTGGAATCAGACCCCAGGGGACCTTCTTGTCAAGGGGTCTGAGAAACCTGGGCAGGGTGACAAGGGGAGGCTCATTTGTAGGAACCCCTGCCCCAGAACACCCCTTCCCAGTCATGGCATGTTGGCCAGTCCTCACACTGTCACAGAACCATGCTGGCACCTATTTATAGCAAGCCAGTAAACGATTAACTGGGGCCAGGCTGGCAGCAGCCAAGTTAGCGGTGTTTGCTTCTCCCATAAGCCCCAATAACCACATTGAGGGCAGGTAATGCGGGAGGAATTGGAGGAAGAATTTTTCTAATACTCTGAAGAACCACAGGCCACTGCTCTGTGATTTTTCATTCCCCCCTCCCCACTCTCACCTACCCCATGGCGTGGACTGTAGGACACCCCTCTGTGGCTTTGCTTTTGTGATCTATGCTGTGTGGAAGTGACAGGAAAGATAGAAGGGTGTGGGCAGAAAGGGGGGCAAATCTGTCCTGGAACTGCGTGTGAGAGCGAGTCCAGGACAGGAGCTTTGATCCATTCACCACCGTTTGCTGAACACCTATTGGATGCCAGGCTCTGTGCTGGGCACGGGGGAGACAGCAGTGAGCACAACAGGTGAGATCCCTACCTTCCACCTAGAGGGCAGAGGCGGATGGTGACCATGCAAACAGGTGGAGAAGCACGATGAATTCAGAAATGGATGAGAAAGCAGCAGTGCAGTGGGGGGAGAGGGGCTGGGCTGAGGTGGGTAGGCGGCAGCTTACCTAGGCAGTCATGGCAGACCTGAGAAGGTTAGGTATATGAGCTGGTATCTTTTTCTTTTTTTGTTTTTGAGATGGAGTTTCACTCTTGTCACCCAGGCTGGAATGCAATGGTGCGATCTCGGCTCGCTGCAACTTCCACGTCCCGGATTCAAGTGATTCTCCCTCCTCAGCCTCCTGTGTATCCTGGATAACAGGTGCCTGCTACCACACCCAGCTAATTTTTAGTATTTTTACTGGAGGTGGGGTCTGACCACATTAGCCAGGCTGGTCTTGAATTCCTGACCTCAGGTGATCTGTCCTCCTTGGCCTCCCAAAGTGCTAGGATTACAGGCACAAGCCACCGCACTCAGCCTGAGCTGATATCTTAATGATGAAGAGACAAGGCTGTGTAGAGAACTAGGAGTGGCAGAGGGAATGGCAGGAGCAAAGGCACTGAGGCAGCGAGGAGCATGCAGCATTGGAGGAAGGCAAGGGAGCAGGAAGTGAGGAGGAGAGTGATAGGAGACAGGCCAGGGACAGAGCGTTCCCCGGAATGTCCCCTGCGGAGGTGGCAGGGAAGGTTTCTGAGCTGACACCGCCAGACACCTTCTCTACAAAAGCCCCAAAGCTCATTGCAGGTCATAGTGGGCTGTGGGCACAGGGGAGCCCATTGTGAAGGAGGCGCTTAGCCTGTCTGCTAAAAGTCAGGATCCCTGCCAATACCTTCCGTGACTGACAGTGTGAGGAAAGGACATGGTTTTCTTATTTTTTCCCCAAAGTTTGTATTTAAGACTTATCGAAGTCTTTTTAGAGCAATTTTAGGTTCGCAGAAAAATTGAGCAGAAGGTACCGAGGTTTCCCACGTATCCTCGACCCTCCACATGTGTAGCCTCCCCTCTGTCAGTATCCTCGGCCACAGTAGTGCCTTTGTTAGAATTAATGAACCCACATGGACGCTTATCCCCCAGAGTCTGCAGTCGACATCGGGGTTCACTCTTGGTGCTGTGCGTCCTGTGGGCTTGGACAAATGTCTGATGGTGTGCATCCACCATCACGGTATCACACAGACTGTTTCCAGTGCCCTGCAAACCTCCCATGCTCTACCTGTTTCCTTCTCAACCCCTGGCAGCCCCTGGCCTTTTCACAGCTCCATAGCTTTGCCCCTTCCAAAATGTCATATTGTTGGAATTGCATAGTACCTAGCCTTTTCAGATTGCTTTCTCTCACTTAGTAAAAGGCATTTAAGATAGGATATTTCTTTTTGTCACCATGATTCCTCTTGGGGAGCTGATGTGGAGCAGAGAGGGAGCCAGGTGGTGCTGGGCATGCAGGGAAAGGTGTACTATGAGAAGTGATAGCCAAGGGCAGAGGTGGAGCTGGCGGGTGCCACGTCCTCTGGCCCCAGGAGCAGCAGGTTGGCTGTGACTGTCATGTTCGGCTTCAGTGGGCTAAGGGAGCAGGTGCATGAGTTGCCCTGCCACCGGGGTCCCCACTGCAATATGGGGCTCCAGAGCAAGAGACTTTAAGTTCCAGCCTCCTCACAGGTCTGATAGCATTTGCCTCTCCCAGTTCAGCTATCTCATTGGGAAAATGGGTATAATAACAGTGGCACCTATAATGCATGGTAGTTGTGAATCTTTGGGCTCAAGTGTGTAAAGCACCCAGTTGTGGGAAACACCCGTGTGTCTTGAATGAATGAACAAACCTGTGTGCCGGGCTCAGTGCAGGAAAGACAGTCCTGGATTTGAATCTTGCCCTGCCATTTCCAAGCCTTGTGCTCTCAGGCAAGTCATTTCACCTGACCAGAACTCAGTTTCCTAGTCTGTAAAGCAAAGAGGGTAATTGTACCCATTTTACAGAATTCCATGGAGAGTAGATGAGATCATACCCTAAGGCATAGTGCCGGGCACTCAGTAAACATTTCATAAATAAAACCTGGCCAGGCACAGTGGCTCACGCCTGTAATCCCAACTCTTTGGGAGGCTGAGGCAGGTGGATCACGAGATCAGGAGTTCGGGACCAGCCTGGCCAACATGGCAAAACCCTGTCTCTACTAGAAATACAAAAAATTAGTTGGGTATGTTGGTGCCCACCTGTAGTCCCAGCTACTCAGGAGGCTGAGGCAGGAGAATTGCTTGAATCAGGAAGACAGAGGTCGGAGTGAGCTAAGATCGCGCCACTGCATTCCAGCCTAGGTGACAGAGCGAGACTCTGTCTCAAAAAAATAAAAAATAAAAATAAAACAAGAAATGCTGGATATGATGACTTACAACAAATGTGTAAAGTACTGAGTATGCAGCAGCTATCGTGCCAAACGTTTTAAAGGTATTGTCTTGGCTGGACGCAGTGGCTCATGTCTGTAATCCCAGCACTTTGGGAGACTGAGACAGGCAGATCACTTGAGGCCAGGAGTTCAAGACCAGCCTGGGCAACATTTTAAAAAAATTAGCTAGGCATGGTGGTGTGTATCTGTAGTTCCAGCTACTCAGGAGGCTGAGGCGGGAGGATTGCTTGAGCCCAGGAGTTCAAGTCTGCCATGAGCCATGACCATGTCACTGCACTCCAGCCTGAACAACACACTCTATCTCTAAAAATATATTTAAATAAATAAATATATTATCTTATGCCAGTGAGGCAGATGCTGTTGATATCACACATTTCACAGATGGGAAAGCTGAGGCTCAGAGAAAGGACAGGATTTGCCCAAGGTCATGCATGGATGAGCTAGGATTGGAATTCTGGGAGTCTGATTCCAGAGCCTGATGCAGCAGGTGTTACTCTGGGAGCTCAGAAGAAGACCTGCATGGAGTGCTGGGCTCAGGAGGGAATGTGGAGAGGGCCATGTGACTTGGCCCTGGAAAATAGGGGGGTTTTTCCAGAGCTGGAGGAGACAGAGCTGGGAATGGGTGAGGATATCAAGTGGAGGGGACTGCATGGGTAAGGATCAGGAGGTGAGAGTCACCTGGGTCACACAGAAGGAATGGCACCTGTGACCGGAGCCTAGGGTGTGGGACAGGGAAGAAGGTTTGGCCACAGCATGGAGGCAGGCACAGCTTGCAAAGCTGTGGCACTGTCTCTCCCCCATCCCCCACCCCAAGTCTGTTTGTGTCTGTCCTTTGGAACTTCCCAAAATACTCCTGTCCCCACCCCATCACCACCACCAGCCCCACTCCAGCCCCTCCCAACTGTCACCTCCTGTGTGCCTCACCCATAATAAATTTAAAAATTAAAAGCCGCCAGCTCTTTCCGTAGACTGCTTCTCCCTAATACAATGTCCTTACATCTGTTCCTTCTTTTGAGCTCCACGGCAGCTATGTGGGGGCAGTCACAGGGGCAATTTTTTTCTCTCCTTTAGAGTGGGAGAAATTGAGACTTGGAGAGTTAATTTTTATTTGCTCTTCAGATCTTGAGCCATCACCACCTTCAGGAAGCCCTCCCTGACCTTCCCCACTACCCCGTCAGGTCTGGTTTCTTTGTTATTTGTTCCCTAGAACCAAGATGCAAAGAGCTGGTCTCACTTTGTAATGATTTACCCATTTTGTGATCTCATTTATATCTTTTCATCTCCCTGGACTGTAGTGCTTGTGAAGACAGGGACCGTGTGTGCTTGCTCTCCGCTGCCTAACTCACAGGAGCACTCGAGAAATACTGAATGCGTGAATGACAGTGTTGGTTCCTGTGATATGTGCGGGGAAGGAGGTATTAATGGGAAATGGAAGAGACACACTTGTCCTGGCTTAGGGGATGGGGAGTCCAGGAAGGCTTCCAGGATGAGGTGATGCCTTAGCTGAAGCTTGAAGGCTGAATTGCAGCGAGCCAGCTGGAGCATTCGCGGAGGGGCATCTGGCGGAAGGCACCACACGAGCAATGGTACGGAGGTGAGCATGTAGTGCCACCTTTGGGGACGAGGGCTGAGGGTCAGTGGTCCAGGCAGGGCTGAAGATGCTGGTCCATGCATCTTGTCCTGGGAGTCCCAGGTGCCTGTGAGAGCAGCAGAGTGGCACAACCTGCCCTTCAGCTCACTCCCATTGCTCCAGTGGTTGTTGAGGGGCCTTTGAGTCACCCCCTCTTCTCCCCACTTTCCTCACAGGTTGAGTTATTTTTTGTTTTTTTGAGATGGAGTCTCTCTCTGTTGCCCAAGCTGGAGTGTAGTGGCATGATCTCGGCTCACCACAACCTCCACCTCCTGGGTTCAAGCAGTTGAACCCTGCCTGTTACCTAGTAGCTGGGATTACAGGCTTCCACCACCACGCCTGACTACTTTTTTGTATATTTAGTAGAGATGAAGTTTCACCATATTGGTCAGGCTGGTCTCAAACTCCTGACCTTAGGTGATCCACCTGCCTCAGCCTCCCAAAGTGTTGGGATTCTAGACGTGAGCCACCACGCCCGGCCTGAGAGTTATTTTTAAAGCCACCCTGCAGGGCCCTCAAGGCATCCCAATTTAGCCTTCCTCTCCTCTGCCAGTTTCTTCCGCAGGTAAGCGTCAGGGAGCCCATGTCATAAGTGGGTACTAGCTTGGTGGTCCTCACCCCACCTGCACAGTACTCACCCCACCTCAACCACTGGGGACCCCAGGTGGGGAGTGGAGGCGGGGCGCTCTGAGTTTGCAGGCCTTGGAGGAGCAGGGCGCAGCTGGCTTGGGTGATTTTTATTTAGACCTACTGTGTGCCACAAGAACTGTGCTGGGTGCTTTAAACCAGGGGTGTCTGTAGGTCAAATCCAACCTGTTTGTACCCACCCTTTACATTTTCAAAGGGTTGTAAAAACCAAAGATACTGTGAGGTAGATTGTGTGTGGCCTGAAAATAGGTCACATACAGTTTGTATTTGCCAGTTTTAGCAAATACAAATTTAACAAATACACATAATTCGCCAGATTTGGCAAATAAAGATTCAGAATGCCTTGTTTAAGTTTGAATTTCAGAGAATCATCAACAATCTATGCAGTATTTGGAGCATACCTCTACTCAAAAAATTATTCCTTATTTATCTGAAATTGAGATCTAACTGGGCATCCTGTGACTTTGTCAGGCAGTCCTACCCCAAACCCTAAAATATTTGCTACTCAACCCTTTACAGAAAAAATTTACTGACCCCAGCTTTAAACACATATCAATGGGATCTAGAGCCAAGGGGGCTTAAGACACCACCTGGAACCAAGCTCAGTAAGCATTGGCTGCTGGTGTTCATGTTATTAATGTAGTCCGATTGATCGTCAGCATTTATTGAGCACCGACTGTGTGCCCGGGCACTGTCCTAGGGGTTCAAGCTCTTCATGGGAGACATGAACACTGAATGGATGAGCCCAGAGATGTATAAAGAGAGGTCAAGTGCATGAGTCCTAAGGAAGAGAACACAGCAGAGGAAAAGGGTGGCAATGGCAGGTGTGCGGCCCTGTTTTAGACAAGGTGATCAGGGAGCCTCTCCGAGGGGGAGACGTTTGAGCCAACCACAGAATAAAGTGGGGATGTGGCTTTCTGGGGGCTGCCCCTTCTCCAGCCCTCATGGTGTGCCTGGCCCTGTTCCAGTGCGATGTATGTTTTGCTCATGGAATCCTCACACAGCAGCCCTGTGAGGTGATGCGGGTACCGTCCCCGTTTCACAGATGAGAAAACTGAGGCCCGAGGTCACCCAGCAAATGGCAGAGCTGGAGATTGACTTGTTTATGTTTTTACCTCCCTAGAGCGCCTCCATTGATCTGGCACTGGCTGTGTGCTGGGTCCTGTTTGAGGCTGTCTGCCTCTATTTTCTGCAGTCTTTATGACAGCTCTGCACCCTGGGGCATGTTTCTCATCTGGGGCCCAGAGGAGTAAACCCAGCCCAGTATGGGGAGGCAGGGAGGAGTAGCAAGTTAATGTGGAACTGGCAGGATTCAAGGTGGACAGCAGAGGGTACCTGGGTGTGGGCAGGTGGTAAGTGAGAGGACGAGAGAAGATAGGGCAGGCCCAGGAGACCCAGAAGTCCCCCTTCCTGCCTCACAGATTGCCCTGGGTTTCCCTGCCTGGAATTAGCATTCACTCGCCCTGAGTCCCTCCTGAGATTAATCCTCTTTTTATGTTGTTTAAATATTTGCAGGTGGAGAGAGGGAGGAAGGGCAGGCGGGGCTGGTTTCTGAATGGTTGCAGGGTGGGGCTGGAGGTGGTGGGGCAGGTGCTCAGAGGCCTGATGTGGTTGGGGCGGGGCTGCAGCCCCAGGGACCAATTAGGTCCCGACTAGCCAGGAGGTGAGAAGCCCAGGGAAGGCGGCACTGAGCTGAAGGCCTCAGCAGCCAGCCATTCACCTGACGCCCATGAGCACTTCCTGGGTAGTCCGAGCCATCTCAAGTGCCTCTGTCATTTGAAGAATCCCTGCTGTGTGTCAGGCACCATCTCCATGATCTCATTCAGGCCTCCTCACATGTGGATATCTGTAAAGTGAGGTGGGTGGTAACAGCCTAAGAGGGAGGGGTACTATTACCACCTGGGGCATGTGCTGTTATCACCCACCTCACTTTACAGGTACCCACATGAGCTTGGAAACTTGCCCAACATCACACATACAGTAGTAGCTCAGGATTCGACCCCACATCAGTGACTCCACATTCTGGGCTCTCAGCTGCCTCCTGACACCCTGTCCTTTATGCTAATTAGCTGGCTCCAGAAGGAATGAGCTCCCCATTATTGGAGGACTGCAAGCAGATGTTGGAGGACCCCTTAGAATGGATGCTGGGGAGGAATAAAAGGCTCCTGACCACCTGGACCTTTGTGGACCCCCATCTCCTGAAAGACACCCCTTTGGGTATGATTGGTGCAGTCTTGCCAGGCAACCCAGATCTCCTAACTCCCAGGGTGGTGTTTCTTTTGGTCCTCAAGTTGGGAGAGGCTGAGGAATCCCTTCTCACGGGTTTCCCAGCACGTTGATTTTCAGATGGCCCAGTACTGGGCAGGTCTGGCGGCAGAGCTTTAGGGCAGGCCGTCAGACAGGCCTAGGTTCAAATTCCAGCAAAGCCCTTTCCTGGTTGTGTGACCCTGGGAAAATTGCATAAACTCCCTGAGCCTCAGTTTACACTCCTATCAGCCCCATCTTTAAAATGGGGATAATAATGGCCTTTTGAGGATTAAATAAGTATTCTACAAAAGCACCTGGCACATAGAGGATGTTCAAGTAAGGAACTTCAACAAATTTGTGGGAAAAAAAATACACCTGATTAAAAAGTGGGCAAATGACATGAACAGACACTTCTTAAAAGCAGACATACATGTGGCCAACAAGCATATGAAAAAAAGCTCAACCTCACTGATCATTAGTGAAATGCAAATGAAGCCACAGTGAAATACCGTCTCACACCAGTCAGAATGGCTAATTGTTTTGAGTCTTGCACTGTTGCTCAGGCTGGAGTGCTGTGGCACAATCCCAGCTCACTGCAGTCTCTGCCTCCCAGGTTCCAGCGATTCTCCTGCCTCAGCTGCAATTACAGGTGCCTGTAATTCCAGCTCCTGTAGCTGGGATTACAGGTGCCTGCCACCATGCCCAGCTGATTTTTTGTATTTTTAGTAGAGACCGGGTTTCACCGTGTTGCCCAGGCTGGTCTCAAACTCCTGACCTCGTGATCCACCTGCTTTGGCCTCCCAAAGTGCTGGGATTACAGGCGTGAGCTACCATGCCTGGCCAGAATGGCTAATTATTAAAAAGTCAAAAAATTGGGCATATGTTATCAGGATTCTGTGTGCTCGTCATGTATGTGTGGCAAGTGCCGGGCACATATAAGTAAGAGGGGTAGTATTGTTTTCAGAGATAGTCACTGGCTGAAGCTTCTAGAGGTGCAGTCAAGAGTGTGGGTTTAGCTTCCATTTCTGCCCACTATATGACCTTGGGCATGTTACTTAATCTTTCCTTAATCTTTCTGCCCCTCAGTCTCATCATCTGAGAACTAGGTATGAAATAGGACCTGTCCTCACAGCACTGCAGAGAGGGCATACTGAGCAAAAATAATGCAGGTCAAACCTAGACGCCACCGGTTCAGCTGAGTCTGGCACATGAGGAGGGCTTGGTCAGAGGGGGAGATGATGAAGAGGATGAGGATGATGATGATGATGGGAATGGTGGTGCTCTCGGTGGATCTGTTACTTCACTAGGGCTGCCCTAACAGGGTACACGGAATGGGCGGCTTGAGCGACATAAACTGATTTTCTCACAGCTCTGGAGACTGGAAATCTAAGATCAAGGTGTCTGTAGGACTGGTTCCTTCCGAACATCTTGGGGGAAGGATCTGATCCAAGCCTCCCTTCTTGGCTCATAAGTGGCCATCTTCTCCCTGATCTTCACATGATCTTCCCTTTGTATCTGTGTCTAAATTTCCTCTTCTTTTTTTTTTTGAGACGGAGTTTCACTCTTGTTGCCCAGGCTGGAGTACAGTAGCACGATCTTGGCTCACTGCAACCTCTGCCTCCTGGGTTCAAGTGATTCTCCTGTCTCAGCCTCCTGAGTAGCTGGGATTACGGGCACCTGCCACCACAACTGGCTAATTTTTTTTTTTTTTTTTTTTTTTAAGTCGGGGTTTCACCATGTTGGTTAGGCTGGTCTTGAACTCCCAACCTCAGGTGATCCGCCCGCCTTGGCCTCCAAAGTGCTTGGATTACAGGCGTGAGCCACCACATCTGGCTAATTTTTGTATTTTTAGTAGAGACGGGATTTCACCATGTTGGCCAGGCTGGTCCGGAACTCCTGACCTCAGGTGATCCACCCACCTCAGCCTCCCAAAGTGCTGAGCTGCTGCGCCTGGCCAGTTTACTCTTTTTTTTTTTTTGAGACGGAGTCTTTCGCTGTTGCCAGGGTGGAGTGTGGTGGCATGATCTCAGCTCACTGCAATCCCGGGTTCAAGCTGTTCCCCTGCCTCAGCCTCCCAAGTAGCTGGGACTACAGGTGCGTGCCACCATGCCTGGCTAATTTTTTGTACTTTAGTAGAGATGGGGTTTCACCATGTTGGCCAGGATGGTCTTGATCTCCTGACCTCGTGATCCGCCTATCTCTCCCTCCCCAAGTGCTGGGATTACAGTTGTGAGCCACCGTGCCCAGCCCCAATTTCCTCTTCTTATAAGGACACTTATATTCATATTGGGTAAGGATCCACCCTAATGACCTCATTTTGACTTGGTCACCTCTGTCAAGACCTAATCTCCAAAGACAGCACATTCTGAGACAGTAGGATTAAGATTTCCACATATGCAGTGGAGGTGAAAGGGACACAGTTAAGCGCATAGCAGTGGGGGAGGTGACATTTTGCATGATCAGATTTCTGAGGCTGGAAGAGGCACAGCAAAGGAAAGGAAGGGAGGATGGAGGCATCCTAGACAGTGGGAGGTGGGCATGTCTTTGAGGCCAGAGGAGTAAGTGGGGAGACCCTGAGGGGTGCTGCCTGCTTGAAGGCATCCGCTTGTTGGTGACAGAGCTAGAACTTTCCAAAGCTGGCACCTCCCCCTGCCACCCTCCCACCATGTGCTCTGGAGAAAGCCAGGGGTTTGCCACATGTCCCGAGGAAGCTCATGGCTTCCTTTTGTGGAGGGACCAGATGGGGCCCGGTAGCTTCTGTGTTCACCATGAGGGAGGACACAGACAGGTGGCCGGGCTCCTGCGTCAGAGCCACTCTGGAGGTGACAGCAGATGGCTGCCTCCAAGGAACAGGAGGACATTGGCAGGATGGCTACAACCTTAAGAGAGGGCCAGCCACGGTGTATGGGAGTTGTCAGTCACGTCAGCACTGACCCCGAGAGCTGTCCCACACTGCGGACCACCTAAGTATGCTGCCTGGGTCATGACTCGGGATAGAGGAGCAGTTCTCTTGGCTGGAGCTGCGAAGTGGACCAGCCTGGTGGAGCCAAATGTTCTTGTGCAGTGTTGGTTCTCAGGCCAAATCCAGCCCTCCACTGGTTTTTGTGAATAAAGTTTTATTGGGACACAGCCGTGCCCATTCATTTCAATACATAAATGAATATGTAGCTGCTTTCGTGCTACGAGGGCTGAGTTGAATATTTAACATGGAGACCGTATTACCAACAAAGCAGAAATTATTTACTCTCTGGACCTTTACAGAAAAGGTTTGCTGACCCTTGGTCCTCTGCTTTGTAGTGTAAGTCTTGAGTGTCAGGCCTGGCCCTGGACCTTCCTGGCTGTGCTGATTTAGAGGAATGTCCCCTGCCTTCTGAGTCTCAGCTGCCGCCTCTGCCTGCGGGGATTGTATTCGCCTGAAGTTGTGAGGCGAGGCAGGAGGGAGAGAGCTTTACAAACTACAACTCACTCAAGACGTACTAGTTTTTCTCTGCGTTCAACCTGCCTATTGCCTCCTCCCGCTCCTCACCTCCTAGGCAAAACTCCTTTTCATACCTGTTCCACACTGCCCTTGGTGGTGGGGTTTCCCCCTGCAAAGTTTTGTTTTTTCTTCTTAACCGGATTTTTACCTGCATAAACACGCCTGATGAGCAGGGAGGTGGGATGCACAGACCAGATGTAACTCGGTCCAGGGAAGCAGGGGTGTCTCCGTCATCATTATTCAAATGCTACTGATTAGTGAGCACACGCTGTATACCAGGCCCTATGCTAAAAGCTTAACCCGTGTCGCCTCATCCAAACCTCCTCATCAGGGCATTCATTCAACAGGTAGATATCGAATGCCTGCTCTGTGCCAGGCACTCTGCTTGGTCTTAGGAATAGAGCACCAGATGGCAGAGATGAATTCCTAACTTCGTAGAGTGCGGAGGCCACTAAATCAGAGAGTTTGGGAATAACGCAAATAAGCAAAATCATGAAGGACTACGGAGATAAAAAAGGTAGGAAAAGGGGTATGTAGGATATCAAGTGGGGTGGGGGTCGGGGAGTTGCAATTTTAAATAGGATGGTCAGGGAAGGTGACATTTGAAGAAAGAGTTGAGGTTTCTGGGGAAAGAGCATTTCAGGCAAAGGGAACAGAAATTGCAAAGGCCATGAGGTGGGCAAACATCAAGGAAGCCTGTGTATGTAGAGTAGGTGTTGGAATGGGGGAGAGGGGCCTGGGAGGTCAGCAGAGGGCCCTCCCTGTGGGAGGTGGTGAGGACTTAGGTTGTTACTCTGGGTGAGATGGGTGCCACAGAAGAGTTCTGGGCAGAGGAGGAACGTGGTTTGATGGAACTTTCTTTAACTGCAAAATATTCATTTATTTATACTATGTGAACACATAACATATGCACATTTTAAAATGATAAAATACACGTAATGTAAAATTTGCCTTCTTAACCATTTTTAAGTATACCATTCAGTGTTGAGTACATTTACATTCTGTGTGCCAACCTCCAGATCTCTTTTTGAAAGATAAACTCTACACACATTAAATAATACCTCCCCATTTCTCCTCTCCCCATCCCCTCAGCAACCGCCATTCTCCTTTCTTTCTCTTTTAAATTTGACAACTCTCAGTACCTCATGTAAGTGGAATCATGTAGTATTTCTTCTTTTGTGTCTAGATTATTTCACTTAGCACAATGTCCTCAAGGTTCATTCATGTTTTAGCATATTTTGTTGACGATTCTTGCATGCATATTCATCATAGATACTGGTCTGTAGTTTTTTTGTGTACTTAACTGGCTTTGGTTTCAAGGTAGTCCTGACCTTATAAAATGAGTTTGGAAGTGTCCCTGCCTCTTTAATATTTTTGGAAGAATTTGAGAAGAATTGGTTCACTTCTTTTAATGTTTGGTAGAATTCAGCAGTGAAGCCTTGTGGTCCTGGGCTTTTCGTTACTGGAAGGTTTTTAGCTTACTGATTCCATCTCCCTGCTACAATATGTCTGTTAAGATTTTCTATTTCTTCCTGATTTAGTTTGTAGAGAGTGTGTTTCTAAGAATTTATTCATCTTAACTAGGCTATCCGATTTGTTGACATGCGTTTGTTTATCGTATTCTCTTATAATGCTTTTTTCTGTGGCATCAGTTGTTACATCCTCACTTTCATTTCTGATTTTAATTTTGAGAATCCTCTTTTTTTCTTTTTTTTTAGTCAATCCAGCCAACGGTTTGTCAATTTTGTTGATCTTTTGGACAAACCATCTCTTGGTTTTGTTAATTTTCTCTGTTTTTTTTAATTCTCTTTCATTTATGGCTGCTCTAATCTTTACTTTCTAATTAACTAATTATTTACTTATTTTTTTGAGATGAGGTCTCGCTCTGTCACCTAGGCTGAAGTGCAATGGTACAATCTCGGCTCACTCCCGAGATCACTGCCAGAACCTCTCTGCCTTCTGGGTTCAAGCGATTCTCCCGCCTGTCTCCAAAGTAGCTGGGATCACAGGCATCCACTATCATGCCCGGCTACTTTTTGTATTTTAGTAGAGATGGGGTTTCACCATGTTGGCCAGGCTGGTCTTGAACTGCTGACATCTGGTGATCTGCCTGCCTCAGCCTTCCAAAGTGCTGGGATTACAGGCGTGAGCCACCTTGCCCAGCCTAATCTTTAATACTACCTTCTTTCTGCTAGCTTTGGATTTAGTTTGTCCTTCTTTCTCTAGGTTGTTAAGGTGTGCCTGTAACTTGTTTCTTTGAGAGCTTTCTTATTTTAATGTAAGCATATTCAGCTGTAAGTTCCTTCCTAATACTGCTTTTATGGCATCCCATAGGTTTAGCCATGTTGTGTTTTTGTTTTCATTTAACTCAATACATTTTCTAATTTCCCTTGAGATTTCTTCTTTGACCCACTGGTTAAGAGTATGTTAAGACTCATTTTTGTGGATTTTCTAGTTTTCCTTCTGCTGTTGATTTTCTGTTTCATTCCATTGTGAATGAGAAAGATGCTTCGTATGATTTCATTTTTTAAAAGTTACAATGACTAGTTTTGTAGATGTTCCATGTACACTTGAGAAAAGTGGGCATCCTGCTCTTACTGGGTGGAGTGTCTGTACATGTCCGTTAAGTCCAATTGTTGGTTTGCAGTGTTGCTCAAGGCCTCTGTTTCCTTACTGATACTCTGTCTGGTTGTTCCATTGACTTACCTTTCAACGAGATCCTTCTGGCTGCATTAAACTGAACTTCTTAGAAGTGGATGCAGGGAGACCAGTAAGAGTCTACAGCGTTGATTCTGGGGAGAAGTGATGGTGACTTGGACCGGGGAGGTGGTAGTGGGGAGGCTGAGAAATGGTTGGAATCTGAGGACATTTTGAAGGTACAGCCAACATATTTGACGGAATCTTTAGAAGTTGGTACTGTTATCCTAAGGAGGTAAGGGAATTTGCCTAAGGTCTGATAAATGGCTCATCCAGGATTTGAACCCAGGTCTGTCTGTCCCCAGATTCTCAGTTCTTAATTAATCATGTACTTTCCTGAAAGTGCTCTTGACCCAGTTGCCTGGACTCCCCACCTGCAGTGCCTCCCTGACAGTCCTCTGCCATCTACAACTGAGCCTGAACTCACTCCCTCTGCAGCTATATTCCCAAATATCATCAGGGTCTGGGTGCTTGGCAGCCGTCTTCTGGCAGTTTCTCAGCATCACCATGTCCTGCCTTAGAGGAGCAAAGAAAAGAAGGCGGCAGATTCCTGCAGAGGGGAGAGAGGTGTGCAAAGGCTCTGAGACCACATAGGCTTCATGACATGTTGTAGAAGGAGCTTAGCCCCTGGAGTCAGACAAACCTGGGTCCAAGCCCCAAATCCACTCCTCGCCAGCTGTGTGACCCCAGGCAGATTACGCCACCTCTCTGGGCCTCTGTTTCCTCCCTTGACAAATAGGGATAATAATGTAACTCTCTACAGCTATGGTTACAAGAAAATATATTTTTTTTCAAATAAAATATTCTACCAAAGGCTGAGATCAATCATGATTCTTGGAGCCATTCATTTTTCAAAGAGAACTTTATTGAGCACAGACCATGTGCTGGAACTCGAGGTAATTGTTGGCACCATAGCCATAAAGCAAGGAAACACAGAATGCTTGCCCTCATGGCGATCAGAGCCTGGCAGGGAAAACGAGTTGCTGACCAAATGTTATACATCTGATGGGTGTTTCAAAAGCAGCTTCTCTAGGAACCCAAGCAGGGGAATTTGATGTCCTGAACAGGAAACCTTCCAGCCAGGGCCAACATAATGGTGACAGGGGGACCAGGTAAGGTTTCAGGCAGAGGTGATGACCGGCATGCAGACAACATTTATTGCAGCACACGGCCTGCCAGGCCCCGTGCTCCGCACTTATGATCATTATCTTATGCAGTCTTCCCAAGCGCCTTGAGGCTGGTGCTATTTCTATAACCTTTTTAACCAAGGAGAAAACTAGGGTTCAGAGAAGTGACATGATTTGCCTGAGGAAACACAGCTAATAGTGGGAGGAGCCAAGGTACGGCATGGGGAGCCATGATGAGAGAAAAAAAAAAAAGAATGTGATAAGTTTGAATTTCTGCTCTGCTCCTTCCTACTATGTGACCTTGGGTGGGCCAGTTTGCCTCCATAAGACTCAGTTTCCATATCTGTAAAATGAAGCCAATTTCCTGGGCCTCCCTAGACAGTTTTCAGGCTTAGAAATGCTGCAGGCAACCCCCAGCTTGGAGTTGGTGGAGCACGGAGGTCGGGAGCTGTTCATAGTACTGATATTGACCTGGTTGTGTAGGGTGGGGGTGCTGAGCCAGCTCTGTGGGGGACACTGCCATGTGTTTCTGCAGAGAAGGTGGACAGGGATTCACCAAACTCTGTGTTCATCTCCACGAGGTAACCAGAAGGCAGGGAGAGGGGGCAGGGAGGGCCTGGGACAGCTCTCAGATGGATGCATGAATGTGCTGGCGAGGTAGAGTCTGGATGGGCCACGGGACAGTGGGAAAGGGTGTTGGAGACCCATTGGGTGGGGGTAACTCAGAACTTTGTTTACCCCGACATCAGAACCCTCAGGGTGATGTAGAGCTGGAACAGGCCTTTGGGATTGTCTTTTCCAACCTCCTCAACCTCAAAGTGGGGAAACTGAGGCCGAGAGAGGAGACGGTCTTTGCTTAAATCCCACAATGACTCTGGGCAGAATCGGGCCCAGAATCCAGTGGAAAAGAAGGGTGTTCAGGCTCCAGAGGAGCGACGCCAAGAGGAGAGGCACAGCTGCCCTTTCGCACCATGTCCCTGTACCTGGCACGTTAGAGGCACTCAGGTCAGAGTTGTTGAGCAAGTGAGTGCGCTGGGAACAGCACACAGCCTAGGTGTCTGTCCTGAGCTGGAACTTGTGACAGCCAGCGCTGCCTCTTGGCCAAATGCCTTTACTTTGCTAAGCATCCGTTTCCCAAGATAAGATCAGAAACTCACTTGGGAGGTGTCCAAGCAGGCATTTGAACTCAGGTCTACCTGATTGCAGAACAGGTTTTTTACCCTGCATCCTCCTGATTCCTTTATATATCTCATTTATTCATTCATACATGGATTCATTTATTCAGTCATTTAGAAAAGGTAGATTGAGCATCTGCTCGTGCCAGGCACTGTTCTAGGCTGTGCATATTCAGCAGTGAATGAGGCAGATGAAGTTTCTGCCCTTGTGGAACTTAAATTCTAGAAGAGAAAGACAGATAGTCAACAAATCAACAAATAGAATGGGAATAGCAGTAGGTCAGGTGCAGCGGTTCACACCTGTAATCCCAGCACTTTGGGAGGCCGAGGCGGGCAGATCACTCGAGATCAGCCTGGCCAACATGTTGAAACCCCATCTCTACTAAAAACAGAAAAATCAGCCAGATGTGGTAGCATGCGCCTGTAATCCCAGCTGCTTGGTAGGCGGAGGCGGGAGAATGGCTTAAACCTGGGAGGTGGAGGTTGCAGTGAGCCAAGATCGTGCCACTGCACTCCAGCCTGCAAGAATGAGACTTTGTCTCAAAAAGCAAACAGAAAAAAGGAAGCCGGGTGTGGTGGCTCACACCTGTCATCCCAGCACTTTGGGAAGACGCAGTGGGCGGATCACCTGCAATCAGGAGTTCGAGACCAGCCTGACCAACATGGAGAAACCCTGTCTCTACCAGAAGTACAAAATTGCTGAGCGTGGTGGTGCACGCCTGTAATCCCAACTACTCGGGAGGCTGAGGCAGGAGAACTGCTTGAACCTGGGAGGCAGAGTTTGCAGTGAGCTGAGATCATGCCATTGCACTCCAGCCTGGACAACAAGAGTGAAACTCTGTTTCCATAAATAAATAAATAAAAAGAATGGGAATAGTGGTGAGTGCCCTACAGGAACTAAAATAAGGGACGGGATTGGGGAGGGGGATGCCTTAGACCTTGTGGTCAGGAAAGGAGATGACGTTTTTGTGTGACTCCTGAGAGAAGCAGGAGCCCGCTGTGCAAAGAACCTGAACAAATAATTGATAAAATGAGAAGCATGTGGCTGTGACAGTCCTCAGACCTACAGAAGACAGGGCGAGGAGAGGGGACGGAAAGCAGCTATGGAAACATCCCAAACAGCCCGAAAAGCCTTGTGGGGAGCAATGCAGCTCTTTTGGGGCACCTACGCCCAGGTTACCTTGGTCACCTTGGACCTCTTCCCCTCCGGCCTCCTCTGCCTTCCAGGTGAAGCAGATCATGGAGGAGGCTGTGACACGCAAGTTTGTACACGAAGACAGCAGCCACATCATCTCCTTCTGTGGTGAGTCTGTGGCCTGGGAAAGTGGCTTCTTTCTCTGTGGGCTGCCTCAGGGAAGTGGCGTCTTTGAGCCAGTGTTTTGCTTTATGACTCTGAAGTTATTTTTGGATTCTGAAGGGGGACTCCATTGGAGAATTTGAAAATACGGAACAGTGTAGAGAAACAATTAAAAATAACTTCCTTACCCCACGAAGAGGTCAGTGTGGTTAACACGGTAGGGGTTGTCTTCCCTCCCCCTGGGCAACGTCCACACCGACCATACTCCAGGTGGCATGCGGTCTTGCATCTGAGGAATGGGCTCCTGTCCCTCACTCTGCCTGTGGCTATTGCTAGGTAAAGGGAGAGGGTAGATGGGGACTTTTTTAAAAAAGGGAACTACGAGCCCTTGACACATCCTGAAGGGTCACATCCATCTGGCTCAGCAAAGGATGCAGGCCCAGGGCTCAGGGTGCGACTCAGCCATGTCTCCTTGAACCAGCTCTGCTCACAAGCTTCCAGAAATAACCCCATGGCCAGGGGGGTTATTTTGCTGTACTTTGAGAGTGGCTAGGGATGTGTTCTGAGTGTCCCTGGGGTTAGGATAATCAGTGTGTACATAGAAGTTGGAATTGGATTTTAATTAAATAATTGGAGTGTCTCATAATGAAGGACCTGTTCTAATTCCCCTCCCGTGATGTTGGTCCTGTGGAGAGGCCTGAGTTAGAAGAGCTGGTCAGCCTATCAGCTACAGTCCAAATGGCTGGGGGCACCACCCCACGGGGCCCACAGCATGCTGAGCACACACTGTGACCCAGGAGGCCACGGGCCTCAGTTCACCCCCTTTTCTGCCAGGCAGACCTGGACCCACCTCTGCTGCTTTCTTGTAATTGACCTTGGACAAGATCTTTTTTTTTTTTTTTTTTTTTTGAGACAGGGTCTCGCTCTGTCACTCAGGGTGGAGTGCAGTGGTGCAATCACAGCTCACTGCAGCCTCAACCTCCTGGGCTTAAGCATTCCTCCCACCTCAGCTTCCCGAGTAGCTAGGAACACAGGTATGCGCCGCCATGCCCGGCTAATGTTTAAATTTTCTGTAAAGATGGAGTCTTGCTATGTTGTCAGGGCTAGTCTTAAATTTCTGGGTTCAAGCAAACCTCTCTCCTTGCCTCCCAAAGTGAAGATCTTTTTTTTTAAGTGGGATGTCTTTATTTAAACATAAAGCTACACACACGTGTGTACACACACACACACATATAAAATTACATATATGTATGTGTATATGTACATATATGCATTCCCAGCTTTTAATTTTTTCCTGAATATTTTTATTTCCAAATAAAATTATATGCATGTCCACGTTAAGACTTGATAGCATACCTGCCAATTAAAGAATTCAGGAATAAAAGTGATAAAATATTATAATAATTCTGTAGCTCTATTCAAAGTATTTGGGTGGGAGAAATGTGATGGCAGTAAATGAAGCCTAAAGAATCTCCTTGAGGTTTCTTTTCTCCTTTGTTTCTTATTAGCCATTGTCAGAAAGAATTAAAATAATGTGTACAAAGCCTGAATAGAAAGTTAACTTACATCAACATAAGCAAATGAAAAGTACTGCATATGGGCTGGGCGTGGTGGCTCACGCCTGTAATCTCAGCATTTTGGGAGGCCGAGGCGGGTGGATCATGAGGTCAGGAGTTCAAGACCAGCCTGGCCAAGATGGTGACTCTAGCTCTCCTAAAAATACAAAAAATTAGCCGGGCATGGTGGCACATGCCTGTAATCCCAGCTACTTGAGAGGCTGAGGCAGAGAATTGTTTAAACTGGGGAGGCAGAAGTTGCAGTGAGCTGAGATCATGCCACTGCACTCCAGCCTGGGCGACAGAGCAAGACTCCGTCTCAAAAAAAAAAAAAAAAAAATTACTGCATATGTAAGTTAAAAATAAGATATCTAAGAGATCATCTCCTGGAATATTTTAAATCCATGGGCAGATTAGGCAATATTTGACCATTCATGCAAAAAAAAGTATTTGGTAACTCAAAACAAAACAAAAAAACCAGAAACAAAGTGATGAGACCAAAACTTCCCAATATTCCTCCTTGCACATAGCATAACCTTGGTCAAGCTCTGCCCCCCTAGAGCACTGCTCTTTGGAGCTCACATTTCATGTAAAGAGCTTACGTTTAATTTTGTCACAAGAATTAGGAAAGGTAAACCTTAACAGTTATCTGACACCCATCAGCTGCCTAGTAAGAATTACTGTTATCTGACACCCATCAGCTGCCTAGTAAGAATTACTTCTTACGTAGTCGCTTTCAATAAACACTGCTTACGTACCTACACAAGTGTGAGCTCCCCGCCTCTGGGGTAAGACAGAAGGTAAGAAGATCGAGAGGGCTCTCCATGGTTCCTGTGTCTGACAGAAGCTCTGGGCCATGCTGGGTGCCGGGAAGCGTGGGCAGGGCAGGGCCTGCTGACTGCCATGTCCCCCCCAGCGGCTGTGGAGGCTTGTGTCCTGCACGGGCTTCGGCGGCGGGCGGCCGGCTTCCTACGCAGCAACAAGATCGCAGCTCTCTTTATGAAAGTGGGCAAGAGCTTCCCGCCGGCTGAGGATCTGAGCCGCAAGGTGCAAGACCTGGAGCAGCTGATCGAGAGCGCGTGAGTACAAAGCATGGGCCGCAGGTCGGAGCGGCTTCCCAGAGAATAGTCCACAGTCCTCCCTGGAGGACTGCACCCCTCATCACTCTCTTCACTCTCCATCCTGCTCCTTAAACCCACCAGACTCTTTCCCACCCCAGGGTCTTTGCATGTGCCGCACCCTCCACCAGGCTCACCCATCTGATTGTAGCTGCTTTCTTGTCATCATTCAGACTTTACGTTAGCTCAGAAAATTCCAGGCCTCACCCCATCTTCTCTTCCGTATCACCCTGTTTATTTTCGTCCCAGTTGTTATTGATTGGCCACCTGCAGTTACTCATGTAAGGTTTATTTGAATGTTTTCTGTCTGTCCCACTTGACGCTGAACTCCCTGAGAGCAGGCAACTAGATCTGTTTTTCCCCATTATGTCACAAGCACCTGGGACAGCATCTAGAACCTAATAGATGCCCAAGAAACAGTTGTTGAGTGAGTGCCTACTGGGAGCCACAGCCTGTTCTAAATGCAGTGCAACCAAAGTTTGATGGAACCAATATGGACTCTGTCTGCATGGAAACTGCCCACCTTGTCCCCACCTTGTCCCCATCAAGTGGCTCCCTGTCATACCACTGTCTGATATGACGCCAGGGCCTCATATCAATAGACATGTTATATCACATTCGAATACACTGATTAGAAGTTAAAAAAAAAAAAAAACCTCATATTAAAGTAACCTTTGAAGGGGAGAGGTGGCTTCCCTCCCTCGTTACGGCGGCTAGTGGTATGTGTTGCGGGGAGGCTCATGGACGGAGTGTGTGCATGTGAGCACCTTCACCCAGAGCCACTCCCTGGGAGGTCCTGACTGTACAGCCAACTCCCCTGTCTTCGGCCTGGTCAGGGATGACGAATTTGGTTTCAACTCCTGGCAACAAATTTGGTGCTGGTGGCTTCCCAGAGGAATGTGCTGTGATTTTGAAGCTGTGATCGGGCATCCTGGGGAAAAGTGCATGGATTGGTTGGTCATATCTGTCAAGGGCAAAGGCAGGGAAGACACAAGCATGTCAGATGTTTGCAGTCTCTGCTATGGGTGGTCACTCCACCTCACTGGATGAGAATGGCCCTTTCCTTGGCTTTCAGGCCCTGCCTGCCCAGGGCTACTGGCCAGAACTGTATGGTGGTCAGAGCCCAGGATTCGGCCCTGCCAACTCCCATTTGGAATGACTTCTCAGCCAGCTGCTCTTTGGGTACCTTCCAGTCTATCTGCTAAGTTCCCAGGTGTTTGCAGATAACTTCTTAAAGGGTTAGATTTGTCATGGGCCTTCCACAACACTGGGGGTGACCGCCTAATGGAGGAATTAGAGATGCATTTATTCATATATGCAATCATTCATTCATGAACATTTACTAAGGCCCCTCTATATGTCAGCCACTGTGCTGGGCCCTGGAGATACAGACATGAAGAGGGCCCATGCTTGCCACGTAGCAGCCTCTCAGTAAGTATTTTATTTTTAAAAAAATGAGTTGCCTATTTCATATCCTCAAGATTACAGTGTGGAGGGGAAGACAGAAAAGTGAGCAGGGAGTTGAGCTGCAGAGGCTGACAGCACAGACCAGCTTTGGTTGGCCCAAGAGGGCTTCCCGTATGTAGGAGGTGAAGCCCTCGCTGAGACCCGAAGAATGAGAGGGATCAGCCTGGGACTGGGTGGGGAGGGAACCAGGAAGAAGCAGCAGCCCAGGGAAAGGCTTCAGATGAGATGCTGGTGGCCTCAGGCATCTGCACATATCTCTGTCTGGCTCAATTATGGAATGAGAAGGGTTAGTGGTAAGGAGATTGCGGGAGAGGTGAGTGGGGCAAGGTCTTGGAGCTCTCTGCCTGTCATGTGGAAGAGCTTGCTTCCCAAGGGCACTGGGGAGCCACTGAAGGATCTACACTTGAAGACTCTTCTTGGCCAGCACTCCTTTCCAGGAGAGAGAGGCGGGGGGTATCAGTATGAGAATCTGGCTTGCCCATTGGCAGTGCAGGAAAGTGTCTGTTTAACCACATCTGCACACTCACCCAGTATTATTTTTTCAGCTCCTGACCAGCTTGCTAGCAGCAGTGTGGGCTCTTGTTGTTTCGCTGCCATTCCTTCATTCCCCCGAGAGACTGAACATTCTCTCGTTTGCCTATTGGTCCTGTGGATTTGCTCTTGTGAATGTCTATTCCCCTCCTTTATTGGTCTTGAAGGAGAAACCAGATCCAGGGACTCCAGGAGAATGTGCGGAAGCTGCCGAAGCTGCCCAGCTTGTCCCCACTTGCCATCAAGCATCTGTGGATTCGCACGGCCTTGTTTGAGAAGGTCCTGGACAAAATCGTGCATTACCTTGTGGAAAATAGCAGGTGAGAGGGAAAGACCCGACACCTGACCATGCTCTGCCTTCACCTGTTGGCCGTCACGGGAATTGCACCCCCGGCACAAGCTGCTTTCTTTTTTTCCTTGACAGCCACTAAGTTTGAAAGTGATTAAATGCCTGAAACCTTGCGAAGATTCATGAGCTTAATGGCAGTGCAAGGTCTTCGAAGCATAGGGTTCCTGGGTTTCTTCCTTCTCCTGTGGATTGCTCCACTCAATAACTGTGTGGCCCTAGAGAATCGCTTAGCCTCTCCGTGCTTGTTGTCTCTTTTGGTAAATGACATGGAGATTCCTGATACTCCCAAAAAGTGAGAAGGGAATTTGGTGAATATGCAGCATTTCGAAAATGCATAGTGAGGCTTTTCACATTTTCTCCACTAGCTTAATCTGATGTGAAAGTTTTATAGTATGAACCCTCTTGGATAAGCATTCATCCATGCATTCATTCATCCAGCAAACATTTAATGAGCATCTGCTGTGTCCTGGCACTAACCTAGATGTCAGGGATACAGTGATGATGCCTGTCATGTTACAGAGCTTGTACATCATCTCAAGAGCAGTGAGGAGCCATGGAAAAATGTATCATCGGATACTCCTCATAGCCATATGCCTCTCCCGCCCCCAAGAGGTGGCAGGAAGGGAGAGAGAGAGAAAGAAATATCTCAGAATCTCCCCATCTTTCAGAATATGAAAGTGCGGGATTAACCACATCTTTACACAGTGGATGCTTTTGTTATTATTCTTTGCCCCTTTGCAAGGAAAATCTCCATGAAAGTGGAGAGAAAAGTCCCTCTTCTCATGAAGTCCACGTGCCTGCAAGGAAAACCAGCACACAGTCATGGTGATAATATGTGTTGGGTGTTCCAAGGCGGTGTGGTGGTGTTTCATTTTCTCCCAGTGGTCAGGGAAAGTGTCCCGAATGGTGCAACCATTAAGCTTCCATTTGAAGATCATGGAGGCATCAGCCAGATGACGGGATGAGCAACAGAGTGTTTCTGGTGGAGGAAATACAGGTGCAGAGCCTCATGACAGGAGAGAAACTGCAAGAAATCTAAGCTCTGGATCTCCAAGCAGGGGGATCACTTGAGCCCAGGAATTCAAGACCAACCTTGGCAACATAATGAGACCCTGTCTCTACAAAAAATTAAAAAATTAGCCAGATGTGGTGGTGCATGCCTCTAGACCCAACTAATCAGGACTGAAGCGGAAGGATCGTTTGAGCCCGGGAGTTTGAGGTTACAGTGTGCTTTGATTATGCCACTGCACTCCAGCCTGGGCAACAGAGAAAAACCTTATCTCAAAAAAAAGAAGTCTTTCTGTCAGCCCTATGAGCTATATTATTATTATCCCCATTTTACAGATGGGGCAGCTGAGGCTCTGGGTGGTAACTGAATGACGCTTGGGATTGAACTCCACTCTGGATTGTGCGTCCTCTGCTAGTCTCCATCCACACCTGAATATTCTCTCCTCTTGCTAGTAAATACTATGAGAAGGAAGCTCTCCTGATGGACCCTGTGGACGGCCCCATCCTTGCGTCTTTGTTGGGTAAGGAGTCCTGTGCGCTGAGCTTCATCTAGACTCTTGGTCTTGAGACTCAGGGGCACCTCCTCAGGGACTCTCTCACCCCTGTCCGGCCTCACCCAGTGAAACACAGCACTGTCCTAGCTGGCTGGAGGGGAGGGTAGTGAGATGGGCAGCCACCTGGTGGTCAGTGAATGCCAGGACTTTCGGGGACAGTGGGTTCCCAGCCCCCATGTGCCCCTCAGTGGGGCCCTGTGCCCTAGAGTACACCAAGATGAAGACTGCAGATCACTTCTGGACTGACCCCTCGGCTGACGAACTTGTCCAGAGGCACCGCATTCACAGCTCCCATGTACGACAGGACTCGCCCACCAAGCGTCCTGCCCTCTGTGTGAGTGGGGTGGATGGTGGGGCCGTGGGAGGGACCTCACTTGGGGGCAGGAAACAGGGTAGGAGCCCTCAGAGTCACTGCTGGCCTCATCCCTCTGTCTCCCCTCACGCTCTACCAGATCCAGAAGAGGCATTCCAGTGGCAGCATGGACGACCGGCCATCTCTCTCTGCCCGTGACTACGTGGAGTCCCTGCATCAAAACTCCCGTGCCACCCTGCTCTATGGCAAAAACAACGTTCTGGTTCAGCCGGTGAGAGGTTATCTGGGGCCCAGATCTTGCACTGAGGGTCTCACTCCAGGCTATAGAGGAAGAAGTCCTTCTGGCTCCAGGTTGCCAATCCATTCTCCATCTGTCCACTCACCTATGCACACATCCACCCAGGCAACACTTATTCAGTCGTCCATCTATATTTACACCCACCCATCCTTACATCCATCCACCCACCCATTGTCACATCCATCCATCCACCCATCGTTACATCCATCCATCCACCCATCTTTACATTCATCCATCCACTCATATTTACATTTCATATATCATCCATCCATCCATCCATCCATCCATCCATCCATCTGTCCATTTATTTTCCCATCCATCTGTTCACTCACCTGCATACCCAGGCTTCTGTCTGTTCACTGTCCTCTCACTCACTGATTTCAGCAAACATTTCCACGGACCTGCTATGTGCTGGGTGCATATGATATCAAGATCTTCATTCTCATGGCCAATATTTCTTGGTGCTTCCTATGTGTCAGGCACTGTGCAAAGTGTTTTCAACTGTATTAACTCTTAAGCCTCCCAACGACCCTTTGAGGCAGGTAGTTTTTACAGGCCTCAGTATTATCAGATGGTAATACTGAGGCCTGGACAGGGGAAGTAAGGTGCAGACAGTTATGATTCAGGCCAGCCGGTGTCAGAGTCAGTGCCATCCCTCAGTCACCTTCTCTGCCCCATCACGCGGCTGGGCTCCAGGGATGAGTGGTAGGTGAGGCATATGTGGTTCCTGCCTTCATGCAGTGTCTCCTTCGGCTGTCCCCTGCCCGGGGCCATTTGGTTGCATGGTCATTGTGGTGTTTGGGCTCAGCGGGAGGAAGCAAAGGGAAAACCATCAGCCACTTCATCTCTGCAGTCACAGTTTTAATCACTGGGTGATGTCGACCAAATCACTTTTCCCTCCAAGCCTCCGTATCTGCGTCACAGTGGGTCCAAAACCCCATTGCCACAAATCTAAGAAGCCAAGCCACTCATTTAAGATATACCGTTTCTTAACATAATCTCAAACAATTCAAAATGCTATTTAGATTATATACAATGTTTTTTTGCTTTGCTACTTAGAAATTTTAGCTTATACTTTTTGAAAGAGGTCTTTGAAACTTATATGGATGTAGTTTTGTTTTTTAATCTGTATCACTTTTATAAGTAACACAAAGGGAAAATATCATTGAAATACATTAAAATCGTCTTCAGACTTCTTCAGTTCAGAGTTCCATCTTCTCTGTCGCTTTTTAACTTAGAATCACCAGTGCCCGCGTTTTTCCATGCATCATTTTCTGTCCCATCAAGACGAGGAGTTAGCAGTCATCTGTGGGCCAGATGTGGCCCTCCACTTGTTTTTACCAATCAAGTTTTATCGGAACACGGCTACAACCTATGACTGCTTTCAGGCTTTGCTGGCAGAGTTGAGTGGTTACAGCTGAGCTTGTGTAGCTTACAAAACCAAAAAATATTCCCTATTTGTCTCTTTACACAAAATGTTTGGTGGCCCCTGACCCAGGAGCACAGGAAGTGCAGCATTTCTTGCAAGAATGTCCACTCTCATCTCAGGGATAGTTTTTTTTTTTAGACGGAGTCTGGCTCAGTTGCCCAGGCTGGGGTGCAGTAGCTCACTGCAAACTCTGCCTCCCAGGTTCAAGTGATTTTCCTGCCTCAGCCTCCTGAGTAGCTGGGATTACAGGCACCTGCCACCATGCCCAGCCAATTTTTGTACTATTAGTAAAGGCGGGGTTTCACCATGTTGGCCAAGATGAACGCGGACTTCTGACCTCAGGTGATCCGCCCACCTCAGCCTCCCAAAGTGCTGGGATTACAGGTGTGAGCCACCATATCCGGCCTTTTTTTTTTTTTTTTTTTTTGACAAAGTCTCACTGTCACCCGGGCTGGAGTGCAGTAATGTGATTATGGGTTGCTGCAGCCTCAAACTCCTGGGCTCAACAATCCTCCCACCTCAGCCTCCTGAGAGCTGGGATGACAGGTGTGTTCCACCATGCCTGGCTAATTTTTAAATTATTTTTTGTAGAGATGAGATCTTGCTATGTTGACCAGGCTGATCTAAAACTCCTGGGCTCCGGTAATTCTCCCGCTTCAGCCTTCCAAACCTCTGGGATTGCACGTGTGAGCCACTGTGCCCAGCCTGTGATAGTTCTTAAGTCCTGTGAAGTATTTGGTTGTTGCTTTACAAGCAAACCTTGGTGGGGCATGGTGGCTCACGCCTGTAATCCTAAGACTTTGGGAGGCCAAGATGGGTGGATCACCTGAGGTTAGGAGTTCGAGACCAGCCTGGCCAAGATGGCAAAACCTTGTCTTTACTAAAAAAAAAAATACAAAAATTAGGTGGGTGTGGTGGCGGGTACCTGTAATCCCAGCTACTTGGGGGTCCGAGGCTGAAGAATTGCCTGAACCTGAGAAGCAGACATTTCAGTGAGCCGAGATCGCACCACTGCCCTCCAGCCTTGGCAACAGAGCAAGACTCTGTCTAAAAAAAAAAGAAAGAAAGAAAATCTGGACTTGGGGGCTTCCCTGCAGGGATGAACTCGTGCCTACCCTGCCAGCATCACACAGGCACTATACTGCTCTGTTCCCAGCCTTCCTATGTGCACAGTAGTTTTTCCCTTCAAAACTGAATCACAGTCAAATCTTTCTGAAGACATTTAAAATAGCACCTACATTCCACATGTGAAATAACAACCATGACCCAAACTTAATTGACATGACAACGGTTTGAACAGCTGTGGCTGAGTCTGTGCGAGACCAGGCAAGACAGCCACGTCATAGTTGTGATTAGAAGATCCACCCCCATTTCAGGTACATGAAAATGTGAACAATCAAGATGTGTGTCTTTGGATCGACCAAATACAGCACCGCTCCTGCCTTGGGTTATAAGCACGTGTGGTTTAATCGACAGTGTGTGTGAAGGCTGAGGCATGCTCGTGACACACTTGGTGCCCAGTAAATGTTGGGGTAAATTTGGTAGCGGGATGGTGACATCACCCTCCCCACACACCCACTTGGGATAAAACAAAGCAGATGAGAATTCCTGTAGGTAAATCTAGGAGGGAAAGGAACCAGCTACTGGGCAGGGAGTGTAGGGGGTCTTTGGGAGGAGGTTTCTGGATATTGTCTCTGGGAAGGCCCCTAGAGCTCAGCTGCCATCTATTTCCCCCTTAAACCTAACCAAGATAAATGCCTTCTGTTTTGAAAAGTGTGATTTTCAGTGGGGCAGAGCCTCCTTCCTGGTTCTTAAGGAACATGGGGTCAGGGATGCTTGAGCTCAGGAGGAAGTCATGAGTGTGAAAGTGGTGGGGGTGGGAGGCTTTCACAGCTGGACGATGTAGAACCCATCTTGGGAGGCTGGCTGCAAATGGCTTTGCTTAGCATGGCCATCTGGAAGGAAGCTTAGAGTCTTCCAAGTGGCCAGGGCCTTGAAGGGATTAACCCAACCTCTTAGTTCTGATTATGTGTTCTTGAGTCACGTGGGCCGGGACCTATGTCCACAGCAACTCCAGCACTGTGGCTAAACCTGAGTCCTCTTATCTCTGCAGAGGGACGACATGGAGGCTGTGCCAGGGTACCTGTCCCTGCACCAGACGGCTGATGTCATGACCTTGAAGTGGACGCCCAACCAGCTGATGAACGGGTCTGTGGGGGACCTGGACTATGAGAAGAGGTAGGGCACTGGGTTTGCTCTGCGTCCCGTGGGTCCCTCCACTCCCCTTGGCACAAGGAAATTCCTCCCCTGGGGAAGGGAGGCTTGCATCTCGCTCTGCTTCTGCCCGCTACTGTGCCTGGCTGTTAGAGCCGCTTGGCTCAGCCTCCCTGCAGCTGTGGCCTCCTGGGAAACTCAGAGGCTTGGGAGAATCTGGAAACCAACTGGAAGAGTCTTAGGGCATGGGAGTTGGCAATGCCCTGGACAAAACCATCCAGAGGGAGAAATCTTTATAGAGCTCTCCTACGCCTGCAGATGGCAAATATTCTTCAGTCTCTGTCCTCCCTTCCATCACTCAGTAAAAAGGAAGACAGGCGGTGTTAGTGAGTATCTGGTCCAGGGCTGCATCTCCCATGGAATCCTGTGATTTATAAGACCCAGCAAAGGCTTTAGAGTCATGCTTGAAAGCGGTGCTGGGACGGGGATTCCCTGCTGTAATGCCTGTGTTCCAGCCCGGATTCCAGCCCAATTAGGGAAGACTTCAGGAGGAACAGAGAAAGCCATAGTGCAGAGGTGTGGCTGGTTCCAGTATTTCAGCTTGAGGAGTCTCGGCTGCTGGTGGGGAGGAGAAGCAATGGTTTTTGCTGCTTCAAGTCCACATCTCATCTTATTTTTCTTTTACATTTTATTGCTTTCCTAAAAAACCTTTTTGCAATGAAGAATTTTTAACCTAAAGATAGATAGAACTCAGGTACCCATCACCCTGCCCTCATGGCCATGAACCCATTCCCTCCTCCCCAGTATTCTGAAGCAACAGGCAGACATGACATGATTTCATCTCTAAGAAAATAAGAACTCTTTTCAAGAAACATCACCAGAAGGCTATAATTGTGTTCTGTTTAATGTGAAGCCTTGATGTGGTTAACATCAGACTTCGGAGTGATTAAAAGTGTTCTCGGCTGGGCATGGTGGCTCACTCCTGTAATCCCAGCACTTTAGGAGGCCGAGGTGGATGGATCATGGGGTCAGGAGTTCGAGACCAGGATGATCAATATGGTGAAACCCCATCTCTACTAAAAATACAGAAATTAGCCAGGTGTGGTGGTGCACGCCTGTAATCACAGCTACTCAGAGACTGAGGCGGGAGAATTGGCTTGAACCCAGGAGGCAGAGGTTGCAGTGAGCCGAGATCGTGCCACTGCACTCCAGCCTGGGCGACAGAGTGAGACTTTGTCTCAAAAAAAAAAAAAAAGGTGTTCTCTAAGCTGGTCAATTCCTGTGGAGGAGTCACCATCTGTCCTCAGAGCTGGTCAGTTGGCAAGACAATTGTCCCGTGATGGCACAATAACTCAGCTCCAGCCAGACCCTGCAGTCTCTCTTTTTAAACATTTAAATATTTACATTTTATTTAATTACTTTTTTTTTTTTTTTTTTCAAACAGAGCTTCACTTTCTCACCCAGGCTGGAGTGCAGTGGCTCAGTCTTGGCTCACTGCAATCTCTACCTCCTGGGTTCAAGTGATTCTCTTACCTCAGCCTCCCGAGTAGCTGAGATTACAGGGACTTGCCACCACACCCAGCTAATTTTTGTATTTTAAGTAAAGATGGGGTTTTATCATGTTGGCCAGACTGGTCTCAAACTCCTGACCTCAAGTGATCTGCCCATCTCGGCGTCAAAAGGTTATTACTATTTTTTATTTCTATTTCATTTTATATAGAGATGGTGTCTCGTTTTGTTACCCAGGGTGGTCTTGAACTTCTGGCTTCATGCAAACCTCTAATCTCAGCTTCCCAGACTCTAGAGGAGACTGTCATGGAAGAACAGGGGAGGGGGCCAGGAGCAGTGGCTCACACCTGTAATCCCAGCACTTTGGGAGGCTGGGGAGGACAAAGCATGAGGTCAGGAGATCGAGACCATTCTGGCTAACAGGGTGAAACCCGGTCTCTACTAAAAATACAAAAAATGAGCTGAGTGTGGTGGCACATGCCTGTAGTCCTAGCTACTTAGGAGCTGAGGCAGGAGAAACACCTGAATCCAGGAGGCGGAGGTTGCAGTGAGCCAAGATCGCATCACTGCACTCCAGTCTGGGTGACAGAGCGACACCCCATCTCAAAAAAAAAAATAAAATAAGGGAGGGGTCCCAGGGGTGCTCTGGACCTGGAACCTCATCTCACCCTCTTTATCTTAAACCTTGGTTTAAAGCCTTCTTGGACCTCCCTGCTGAGTCCAGATCACACAAGCCCTGAATCTCCTTGGTAGCATTTAGAAAACTGCAGTCACACAGTTGATCTGTGCCTGTACCTACCGTCTTACCCTCGCGAGCTCAGTGCCTTAAAGGCAAGGGTCCTGTCTTGTTTGCATCGTATCCCCAGCCGCTGCCACACTTGTAGCACATAGTAGGTGCTCAGATCAGCTTTGTGAAATGAAGCAGGGAAGTCAGGCGACCTGGGTTCATTCACTGGACGTTTGCTAAGCACCTACTCCATGCTAGCCACTGTGCTAGATGCGAGGGATACAGCAGTTGTAGAAAAGGAGGGGAAAATCTTTACCTTTTCAGAGCTTACATTCTACTGGAAGACAATGAATGGGCAGGGAGAGAGATGAATATATGCTATGGGACCCAGCCTTTGCTCCGCCCTCACCTTGCTGGATGACCTGGGGTGTGTCACTCCACCTCAGTGAGTCTCAGGGTTCTCTTTCTATCAAATGGGGAAGGAGGGCTAGATAGTCTCCTTAGGATTCGTGGCATTCCCAAGGGGTCTGCAGGGGCTTCTCAAACGTTGAAGTGTCTTGTACCCAATGTCAAAGCTTTAACAGCTTGAGGAGCCTGTTTGTTGCTTGGACTTGAGCCAGGGTCGTGTGGGCCAGAAACCTGATGCTAGTGTTTTGGGAAAAGCATTGGATGCAATGATTGCCAAGCCCTGCCCCAGCTCAGATCAGCAGGGACCCCATGTTTCTGCATCATCTTCTCCTGTTTATGAACAGGCACCTCGTAGGTGCTTTGATACTGAGTTCTGGCTGAATCAGAACTTCCAAGGTCACTACCCAGGAGCTGGGGTGTCCTTAGCCCTGGGCTGTGAACCCCTGTCTCTCCTTGTTATTCTCACCAGAATCTGAGACTCAGTGGAAGATAAAAGGCACGGGTCAGAAATGTGGGGGTTGGTGTGGAGGGAAGGGGTTTGCCCAGGAGCTCCAGCATCCCTTGGAGGACCAAGAAGCAGTGGAGCGGGGGAGGTTTTTGTCTGACCTTGTACAGGAGCTATTTTTACTTTTCATAGCCAGCCTCACGCCTGCACAGCCACAAGCCTCACTTACCAGCTAAAGAGTTGGATGTTGGGGTTCTAGAGTCAGGCTGGACTTGCCTCCAGTCTCAACCCTACTGCGTGGAGAGCAGTGGGACCCTCCTACCCTGCTGGTGGGACAACCAACTCACGGACCAGTTTGGCAGTTTTTTGTAACATCTCCTTATCATGTGGCCCAGCAATTCCACTCGCAGGGATCTACCCAAGAGAAATGAAAACTTACGCCCACACGAAAACTTACACACAAATGCTCATAACAGCATTATTCATAATAGCCCAAGGCTGGAAGCAACCCAGATGTCCATCGACTGGTCCATCCATGCAACAGAATATTATTTGTCCACAAAAGGGTTTGAATCACCGGTGGACATTACAACATGGATGAACCTCAAAAGCATTATACCACGTGAAAGAAGCCAGCCGCAAAGGCCACCTGTTGTTGGATTCCATTTAGATGAAATGCCCAGAAAAAGGCATATCTGAAGAGTCAGCAAGCAGATTGTCAGTTGCCTGTGGCTGTGGGTGGGGATGCAAGATTGACTCCCAACAGGCAAGAGGAATCTTTTGGGGGTGGTAGAAATGTTCTAAAACTGGCTTGTGATAATGGTTGCCCAGATTTGTACGTTTACTCATCAGTCTGTACACTTACAGTGAGTAAATTCTGTGGTGTGTAAATTGTACCTCGGTAAAGCTGCTAAAACATGCCAAAGAAAACTAGAAACTCAGCCCTTGCTCCTTCCTAGCTGTGCGGCCTGGGACAATCAACTCCACTTCCTTGAGTCTCAGATTATTTATCTGTAAGATGCGAATGTAGTAAGGGAGCCTCTGAATAAGCACATAGGGAGAATTTATGTAACAGAAGTGCATAGAAAACCCTTAGCTGGGACTCTGGCACCTGGACAGGGCTGTCAGTCATGGGAGCTGTTGATGTCACTTTCATGGGTCCGAAGAGACTGTGGCTACAGAGCTCCTTGCTGGTGGCTGGTGGTGGCTTCATTCGCTGGGCATTTCGAGTGCTCAGCATTCATTATGCACTGTGAACATTCTCTGAGCATCACAGAGAAGTGAACCAAACAGAGCCCCTCTGCAGGTGTGCAGCACCCTTTGGGGAGTCAGGAGAAGACAGGTGCTTGCAACGCAGTGTGCTGGGCACGCAGGGCTGTGGGAGGCCAGGGCGGGACACCTTGGCTAGACTGGCTATGCAATGGGCTCAACAGAGGCTGCTGCTCTGTGTCCTTGACTGTCCTCGAAGGGCATTTACTTCCATGAACTCTGGTGAGGCTAATTCTGGTACAGGCCAGGGCAAGAAGGGCTTTCAAAGAGAAAAGGTCCCCAGCAGTGTGACTTGAGGGTTTATCTGAGCCTCTTCCACTTTTCTCATTTCACAGCTGGGAAAACTGAGGGCCAGAAAGGGGTAAGAACTGGTTAATGTCTCTGGTGGAAGTGGGATTTTAACGCTCTCTGACCTTGAAGTCTGTGTTAGTTTGGGTCCTCCAAGAAGCAGGCAGCAAGACAGGATTGGACCAGCAGAGGTTTATTGGGGACACACCTGTGCAGGTTAAGGGAGGGGCAGGAGTGGACAATGAGAGCCTTCAGGCTGCCATGCAGTGAGGGAGAGGAGGAAGGAAGGAAGGTTGGGCAGAAGGAGTCTGAGACAGCACAGCTCTGAGAATGTTTGACTGGGTCAAATGGAAGTCTCCTGGACCACTGACTGTTAGAGGAGTTCCTTGTCTCGAAGGAAGAGGTGGTACTAGTACCCTGGCATGCTAGGTGCTGGCTAGGAGCAGCCTAAGGGGAGCGTGGCTTCGGTGCAAATGTGGCCTCTGAGGTCAATCAGCACTGCTCCCCTTAGCAAGGTCTTCTGAAGGAGATCTGAGTGGTGCATTTCCGTGGCCACCGCAAAGCCCAAGTTCCTGTGGTCTCCACCTCCCGTGTGTTCGGTTGGGAAAAGCTATTTGTTTCAGGACAGCTGCAAGGTTTTGAGCTGGAAATGGAAACAAATAATCACAGGGACCACTTCCCAGGTATGCACTTTTTAATGTATCAGCTCTGTGCTAAGCCCTTCAAATATGTGATTCTATTTAATCCTCACAGCAACACTATGAGGGGTGTTACTCTAGCCCCCATTTTACAGATGAGGAAACTGAGGCTCAGAGAAACCCTCAAGTCACACTGCTGGGGACCTGTGAAGCTATTGAGTGGCTATTCTAGCTCCTGCCCATGGACACATGGTGGCCTGGAGTTAGGATGTGAGTTAGTCAAGACTCTTAGATGCCAGTTAGTGAAAACCAAACTCAAGCTGACTTAAGCACTGGCCCACGTGAGCTGACACTCCAGGGGCAGTAGCTTCAGGCATGGATGGATCCAGGGACTTGAATGATGGGGACCTGCACTCTTTGCATCTCTCTGCTCCGTCTTCCTGTCTGTTGGTGCCATTCTCGGGCATGGTTGCTTCCATCTTCAGACCTCTGCCCTTACCACTGCTCTCCAGACAGAATGGGGCATCTCTCTCCTAGTCATTCAAATGTAAATCTAATCATCCAGTCTCATTGGTTTTTCCAGTCAGGAGTCAGTCCTGCACTGAACACTCTGAACACTGTGGCCAGAGCAGTGGGACAGGCTGATTGGCCAGGCCTGGGTCAGGTGGCCATTCCTGGAGTCCCAGGGTAGAGAGTGGGTGAAGTCCACCTCACCTCCCATATGGACTGGGGGTGGGGAGGATGGTAACCCCGGGAAACTGGGTTTCTGAGACCAGAAGAAGGGGAGATAGCGTCTGGGGAGCTGGTGGGAAGGGTGGAGGAGCTCCTGGGTGTGGTCTGCTGGCCTCTGAGCGCCTCCCCACAATGGGGTAGGCAGAAGTCCTGCAAGCCTGACCCTCCCTCCCCTTCCAGCGTCTACTGGGACTATGCCATGACCATCCGCTTGGAGGAGATTGTCTACCTGCACTGCCACCAGCAAGGTAGGGACCGTGGGGACAGGAAGGGGGCTGTGTGTTCCTCTTGGATCCCCTGTCTATTCATTAGCATCCTGACACAGTGGTATGGTGGACACCTCGTATTACCTGTGCAACCTTAGGCAAGTGACCTCACCGCTCTGTGCCTCAGTTTCCCCATCTGTAACAGGATCATAACAGCACCCTCTCATGGGGTAGTTGTGAAGATGAAATGATGTATGTTAAGGGCTCAGCATGACACCCACCTATGGCTATGGTGTTAGCTGCTGACACTTATTAAGCATTGACAACATGCCAGGCACAGTTCTGAACACTCACACGCCTGTTATTCAGTCATCACAACCACCCCATGACGGGGGTGACATCAGTTCCATTTTGGAGGAGAGGAAGCAGCTTAGTATAAGGGTACACAGCCTGGAAGCTCCAGAGCTGGGACTGGACCCAGCTTTTTGTGACTCCAAAGTCAGTGTTCTGAAGATCTAGGGTCAATAACTGCAGCACTCCTTTAAAGACAGAAGGAAGTAGAGTCAGAGTAAGCAGAGGGCCATCCTGCTTTAGAAAGAGCTTGGATTCAGACCCAGACTCTGCTACCGATGAGCTGTGTGACCTTGGGGAAGTTACTTAATCTCTCTGAGCTTTGGTTTCATCATTTGTAAAATAGGCAATAATAGATAGGACTCGTAGGGATATTGTGAGTATTTCAATAAGGCAGTGCCTCTAACATGCTATGCTTGTATTCAGTAAGTGCTCACTACATACTAGCCAGAGTCAGCTACTGCCCTGGGACAGGGGAAGTCTAAAGGCCTCCATACAAAAATGGGTCAGGTAGATTTGTAGAGAATTCCTGAGGAGCGGAGGGTGCTAGGGGGCATCTTTTTCCTTTGGTGGTTAATGTCAGGGAGGTCAACTCTGCTCTTCTTAACTTTGTCCTGTAGTCCCCAGTCAGAGATGGCTGGTGCGTGAGATGAGGGAGACTCAGGGGAGGTAAACACTGCTCCTGACCTTTGTCCAGGCCTTTCCCAGAGCTCAGAGCAGGATCCCTGGGTCTGGCTTGGCACCGCTGGGGGATGTGTTTGCAGGGAGGGGCTGTCACCATGCCTCATAGTGACTTCCCACTGGGTCTTCTCTGGCTGGTGGTGGTGGCAGTGGACAGCGGCGGGACAGTGGTATTGGTCAGCCAGGACGGGATCCAGAGGCCACCCTTCCGCTTCCCCAAGGGTGGGCACCTCCTGCAGTTCCTCTCGTGCCTGGAGAATGGGCTGCTCCCGCATGGGCAGTTGGACCCGCCACTGTGGTCCCAGCGGGGGAAGGTGAGTGATCATGGGGAGCCAGGGAGGCTGGGATGGAGGCTGGTCACAGAGAGTGGTTGCTTTTGCCTGTGTGCCCTTAATGTGGCTTTGTGGCCTCAAGCACTCCCCACTGATACCCCCAGATGGCACAGGCTGTGGGGACAGATGTGTCCCAAGGACCTTGCTTTGGGGTTCGTTCTTGCAGGGCAAAGTGTTCCCTAAACTGCGCAAGCGAAGCCCTCAGAGTTCTGCCGAGTCCACATCTTCAGACAAAGATGATGACGAGGCCACGGATTACGTGTTCAGGATCATCTACCCGGGCATGCAGTCGGAATTCGGTGAGCTGCCCTGACCCGGGCCCCGGGAAGTCACCTGCTAACTGGTCCTAAAATGACTCCAGGTGTTTAGAACTAGACAATGACAGGTCTGGATTCTGGGATTAACAGGAGGATCTGGAAACGGGAAGTCAGTTTCTTGGCAGCGTCAGTTTCCCCCCAAATGGGAACAAGTAACGACCCTCTACTTGAATAATAAAGATGCCACTGGGAGAGGTGGCCTGGGGTAGTGGTAATGGCATAGGCTGTGGAATCCTGGCTGAACTCGGGCAAGTCACCTCAGCCCTCTGTGCCTCAGTTTCCTCATCTGTAAAATGGGCATGTCCATAGCACCAGTTTCATAGAGTCATTCTGGGGATTAAATGAGATAAGGTGGCTGGGTATGGTAGCTCACACCCATAATCCCAGCACCTTGGGAGGCCGAGGTGGGTGGATTGCCTGAGCCCAGGCGTTTAAGACCAGCCTGGGCAACATGTTGAAACCCTGTCTCTACAAAAACTACAAAAATTAGCCAGCCATGGTGGCATACATCCATGGTCCCAGCTATTTGGGAGGCTGAGGTGGGAGGATCACCTGAGCCTGGGGAGGTCGAGGCTACAGTAAGCTGTGATTGTACCATTTCACTCCTGCCTGGGCAACACAGTGAGGCCCTATCTCAAAATAAATGCAAATTAAAATATTTTTAAAATGAGATAAGGCATTTTGCATGTAGAGAACATTCAAATATTGTTGTTAATATTCTACTTCACTTTGTTTTTTTTTGTTTTGTTTTTTTTTTGAGACGGAGTCTCACTCTGTCGCCAGGCTGGAGTACAGTGATGTGCGTGATCTCGGCTCATTGCAACCTCCACCTGCCGAGTTCAAGTGATTCTCCTGCCTCAGCCTCCAGGGTATGTGGGACTCCAGGTGCACACCACCACGCCCAGCTAATTTTTGTATTTTTAGTAGAGGCGGGGCTTCACCACGTTGGCCAGGATGGTCTCGATTTCTTGACCTTGTGATCCGCCCGCGTCAGCCTCCCAAAGTGCTGAGATTACAGGCATGAGCCACCATGCCTGGCCTACTTCATCTTGTTATATGGATTCAGTGAGATGATGAGATATATTCAGTGTAGTACTAGGTAAGGAGTAAGGCCTTGCACACAGCAGACCCTCAGTAAGTTACAGGCAAGCTACGCCAGCAGAGGCGAAGCAGAGCACTGGGCACTGGCACGTAAGATGGTGATGAACGTCAAGCAGGTTGCGTGGTGCCTGTCCTGACACAGATGCATAGCAAATGAAACTTCTTACTACTAAGATCATCATTGTTATGGGGCTATTGTGAGTATTCAGTGAATTAGGATTTGGAAAGTACTTAGAAAAGGGCCTGGCATTTATGAAGCCTTGTGTGGGTGTCTGTTAAACAAATCAGTATTGAGTGGTAGGTTCTTTCTGTTCACTTCATTTCATTTAACCTGCAGCGTCCCTGATGTTCCCATCCCATGGATAATGGCTCTGAGCCCCTCTTTGCTGAAGCAGCCACGTGCTGGGCAGTGAGGCTTTCTTGAGAGCAGATGTCCACCTGGGCCAGACTGGAATCCCTTAAGTGCTACAGAATGTCCTGAAGTGTTCATGACCATGTCTATTCCTGCCCTGGATCAGGGCCTCCCAGCCACTCCATGGAACCAGGTGCCCACAATCCTGGCCGGACACCAAGGCTGTTGTGGGCCCCAAGGCTGAAAAGGCTCCATGCGTGAGGGAGGAATCCCCTGGGATTCTGAGCAGCTTCTGTTCTGTTGCCCAAGAGTTTGGGCTTCTCACCCATGTGAAGACCAACGTTCATTAAGTGCTCCACTTGAGAGCCAGTTAGCAGAGAGGGCCAGATCCCCATAGCTGCCTTCCCAGGAAAACTCCACAGCTTCTCATCCAACAGGCAACGTGCACAGTCCCTCTAGGAGCTAGGCGGAGTGCTGGCTGTTTAATTTATTGGGAGGTTCTCCATGTCCTCCTCTTGTGGCTTGGTGTAGGCCAGTGGAGCAGACACTGGCTGTGCGCACCCACATGCTCAGCATTTCCCATTTTGTGCATGCTGTTCAGCTGCCAGCTGCAGCTCCCTGCCTCAGTGTCTCTTTGCCTGAGGGTTTTCTCTGGCCACCAGAGTCCCTTCTGGCCAGGAATGGGGCACATTGGAAGCATCAGGGAACCAGTGCCTTCCTGGAGCAGCCCTCAGCTCATGGCTGATAAGAGTTAGTGTGTCAGTGTCCCAGCTCCCTCTCCCTTTGTGGGGCAAACTCTGGCATGCATGTTCTGCACAGCCTCCCAGAGGTTCCATGGGAGATTAAGCACAGGTACCCCCAGTGGTAACTTGCGTGGCAACTAACCCTTCATTCCCTCTCCTTTTCCTCCTTTGTCTCCATTTGCCTCTCCCTTACTGACTTCTTTGGGAACTTGCACTTGGATCCTGGTCTGCCTTTGAGGAAACCCCCAGCTAATTCGGTTTATCTAGAACTGGACATCTAGACCTTAGAGCTTCTGAACTTGGGGATGGAATAATTCTTTGTTGTAGAGGGCGGTCCTGTGCCTTGTGGGATGTTGAGCACCCACGAGATGCCGAGTAGCAGACTTACTTTGCTTTAAGTTATGACAGCCAAATATGTCTCTAGGTATTGCCAAGTGTCCTCTGGAGGGTGGCAGAATTGCCTGTGGTTGAGAACCGTTGTTTAGAGCAAAGAATGCATTCAGAATGTATTCAGCTCTGCCGCTGTTGACCTGTCCTCTGCAGGCCTCACTTCCTTCTCTGTAGAATGGGGTAACAGCATTCCCCACCAGCATCATATTCTGAGGAATCAGCAAGATCATTCCTAAAACACCTGGTGACCTGGCATGGGGCCTGATGCTTGGCAGGTGCTCTGTGAGCAATAGTAGGTCTCGTGTCTTGAGTGCCACTGTGTGCTAGACCCACTTCTGTCCGCTGTCCTGCCATCCCTATCTTAATTCATTCTGTCCCCACCACAGCCCTCCCAGGCAGGTACCATTGTCATCACCATCCCCCATTTTGCAAGGAGGAAACTGATGCACAGAAGGGTTAAGCGACTGGTCTAGGATCACACAACCAATTCTTGTCATGGCTGGGATTTGAAAGCAGGAGGTCTGGCTCCAGAGCCTGTGCCTCTGACCACCACTCCATGCATATTATATTGACTGGCAGGGAGAGGGCATTGTGGTTTCACTGCCTTCATCCTCAAGGTCAGCTTCAACACATGTGGAAATGGTAACCACGTTCTTGGTTGATGTTCTGGGGCCTGAGCCACATAGGCTCAACAAAACCAGTCATCTTATGGTTTATATCTTTGAGAGGTATGAAGTCCTTTCTGGAGTAGTGCCTAAATCAGAAGTCAACAAGCCCCTTCCCATGGGCCAAATTCGGCTCACTCACCTGTTGTTGTAAGTAAAGTTTTATTGGAAAACAGCCACATCCATTCATTTATGTATCGTCAATGGCTGCTTTCATGCCACAGCAGCAGAGGTGAACCATTGTGACAGAGATCATATGGCCCACGAAGTTGAAAGTATTTACTCTCAGGCTCTTAACAGAAGAAATGTGCAGATAATGTGCCTTAAATAATAAGAAAAGAATTTCACCCTGTGGGAGGGGAGATGTGACCGTAGATGTTTATAAACTGCCTCTCAGAGTCCCTTCCGCCCTGTCTCCACTGGATTCTTTGCCTGCCCCTTGTGCTCTGGGGAGGCACAGACAAGTCCCAAAATACGCAGACAGTTCACATTAGATCAGGGCATTTTAGACCCCTCTGCTTCTGAGATTATCTCTGTACTGTCTAGCAGGGTAGCCATGGGCTACATGTGGCTTCTGAGCACCTGAAATGTCGCCAGGGCGAATGGAGATGTGCCAAAAGTGTAAAACACACACGTGATTTTGATAATTTTATATTGATTATATGTTTAAATAGTAACACTTTGGATAGATTAGGTTTGACAAAATATACTGTTGGAATTTATTTTATCAGTTCTTTTAAACTTTTAATGTGGCTACTAAAATTTTTAAATTACACCAGGCACAGTGGCTCGAGTCTGTAATCCTAGCACTTTGGGAGGCGGAGGAGGGTGGATCACGAGGTTAGGAGATTGAGACCATTCTGGCCAACACGGTGAAACCCCATCTCTACTAAAATACAAAAAATTAACTGGGCGTGGTGGCACATGCTTGTAATCTCAGCTACTCCGGAGGCTGAGGCAGGGGAATCACTTGAACCCGGGAGGCGGAGATTGCAGTGAGACAAGATCATGCCACTGTACTCCAGCCTGGTGACAGAGTGAGACTCTGTCTCAAAAAAAAAAAAAAAAAATATATATATATATATATATATATATATGACTCAATTGTAATTTTTTTTTTTTTTTGGAGGCAGGGTCTTGCTCTGTTGCCCAGGCTGGAGTGCAGTGGTATGATCATGGCTCAGTGCAGCCTCAACCTCCTGGGCTCAATCAATCCTTCCATCTCAGCCTTCTGGGTAGCTGGAACCACAGGCATAGGCCACCATACCTGGCTACTTTTTTTTGGATTTTTTGTAGAGATGGGGTTTTGCCTTGTTGCCCAGGCTGGACTTGAACTCCTGGACTCAACGATTCACTCCCCTCGGCCTTTCAAAGTCCTGGGATTGCAGGTGTGAGCCCCTGCCCGGCCCCTTGATTGTGTTTCTATTGGATAGTGCTGATCTAGTGCGGGGTTTCTTAACCCTCAGCACTGTTGACATTTAAGGCTGAATAATTCCTTGTGTGGGGGTTGCCTTGTGTATTGTAAGATGTTGAATAGCACCCCTGGCCTCCAGCTGCTAGGTGACAGTAGCTCCTAATGAATCCCCGAGGCATGACAACCCAAAGTGTCTCCCGACATAGACAGGATTGCCCTGGTTGAGAACAGATGGTGTGAAGGGATAAGTGTCTATGGGAAACCAGCTGAGGGAGAAAGAGTAAGATCAGAGTCAGGTCCTCAGGCCAGGCACAGTGGCTCATGCCTGTAATCCCAGCACTTTGAGAGGCTGAGGCAGGAGGATGGCTCGAGCCCAGGAACTTGAGACCAGCCTGGGCAACATGGTGAAACCCCATCTCTACCAAAAATTTTAAAACATGAGCTGGCCATGCCAGCGTGTGCCTGTAGTCCCAGCCACTCAGGAGACTGAGCCTGGGAGATCAGGGCTGCAGTGAGCCATGTGTGTACCTCGTTGAGATCTTGGCTCTTCTGCTTATTAGCTGGGTGGTCTTGGGCATGTTGCTTAAACTCTCCATGCCTGTTTTCTAATCTTATGTAAAAGACAATAATGATATTACTGTACTCAGTAGGGACAGCTGCTTTTAGCGGAAAGAGGAGAGGGACTTTAGTCAAAAAGACTAGATACGTCTGTTTCTACCTGACAGGGCTTTGGGTGATTAGGTTGTACAATTCAGTTGTGCCATCGTTCTGAGCCTCAGTTTCTTCTGAAAAACAGAAGAAGGAGGATGCATCCCTACAGGGTCGCGAAGGACAATAACTGCTTTCCTTAGGTTTGCTCAGGTTGCAAACTGCCTAGCCTGACACTCAGCACATAGTAGGCAATTTACAAAAATCAGCATTTTCTTCTTTTAATTGAACACAGGATATGTGGAAGCGGTGTCGAGCTGGGCAAAGGGAGGGTTGGAGCCTCCAGGAATTGGCTCTTCCAGCTGTCTCAGTTTCCTGTCCACTGCAGAACCCCCACCTCACTGGTTCTTTTCGTTTTGTGTCTCAAGTTGCCCCCGGCCTCTTGGGCAGCACTTCCCCCGTCTCCGTGGGCCCTGCCTGGATGATGGTTCCTGCGGGCCGGTCCATGCTGGTGGTGGCCAGAGGGAGTCAGTGGGAGCAAGCCAGATGGGACACTACTCTCCCCACGCCGAGCCTGAAGGAGCAGCTTCCCAGTAATGCCTGGGATCTCCCCGTCCCCAGGGGCTGTTGCCAGCCACCTCTGCCATGTTGTCATTTGAGTCCTGGTCCCAAGGGAGATGGGGGCAGGAAGGGAGATGGAGGCAGGAAGGGAGATGGAGGCAGAGAGACTGATGCCCTCCTGCTGTCCAGCCTCCACCCTATAGAAGAAGGCAGCTTGCGGTGTTGTAGGTTCAGTAGCAAAGGGATCAATTGGTGATGTCTGCATGGATGTGAGTGTGAGAGGCTGGGGGGGAGGAAGGCATGGTTACCACACTTGGGCTAAACTGGTCAGTGTATCCCTGAGATTGGCTAAGAACTGTAGGGGCTATTTTTCTAGAACATTTTGCAGGGGCTTATTGGACTTCCTTGGCTAGCTCATGGGTGAGACTACATGGGGAAGAATAGTGTCACAAGCCACATTTGGTAGTTGCAAGAACTGCATCGTATAGGCAGCTTCCTCTTCTGTCAGTCGGTGGGGGCTGACCTTGTCAGCTACTGAGAACTCTGATGGAAAGAGGACCAGTTCCACAACTCTCCCTTACCTTGGGGCCCAAGGGAAGAGTCAGGGTATTACCAGTTGTCCTGTGGGGACCATGACATATGGGAAAAAAAGTGTGCAACTCTTCATTTCCTACAGCAGGGATTACAAAACTAAGATTCATGGGCTAAATTCAGCTGTGTTCTGTACTAGCCTATGAGCTAAGAATGGTTTTTCAAATTTTAAATGATCTAAAAAAGCCAAAAGGAAAATAGTATTTTGTGACATGAAAATGATAGGACATTCACATTTCAGTATTTATAAATAAAGTTTTATTGCAACTTTTGCATGCTTCTTTTTTTACATTTTGTTTAGGGCTGCTTTTGCACTACAGGAGAGTCAAGTGCTTATGACCAAGACCAAATGGCTTGCAAATGCTAAAATATTTGCTAGTTGTCCCATTACAAAAAAACTTTATGGATCCCTGTTTTGAAGAAAATAAAGCTTTTGCACCTGTCTGGGACTACCAAGAGGCCAGGAAATTGACTCTAAAAAATTGTAATGCTTGGCCAGGTGCAGTGGCTCACACCTGTAATCCCAGCACTTTGGGAGGCCAAGGCGGGTGGATCAAGAGGTCAAGAGATCGAGACCATCCTGGCCAACATGGTGAAACCCTGTCTCTACTAAAACTACAAAAAATTAGCCGGGCATGGTGGTGCGTGCCTGTAGTCCCAGCTACTCGGGAGGCTGAGGCAAGAAAACTGCTTGAAACTGGAAAACAGAAGTTGCAGTGAGCCAGGATCACGCCACTGCACTCCAGCCTGGCAAAGGAGTGACACTCTGCCTCAAAAAAAAAAAAAAAAAATTGTAATGCTTATGTCCCAGAATGTTTGTTATACAGTTTTGTAGACAGTGCAGCTTCTAGAAAGCTGAGAAAGAAAAAATAAATAAAGGAAGCCATGAGTGCTGTATCCTGAGAGTGGCTGGTCAGTAATCACCAGCGTCCAAAAGTTAGGAAATCAGAGTCTGTTGAATGTACCTGCTGCATCAAAATTGCTTTAGAAATATAGATTTGAGAGCTCTGTTTCCAGGATTAGTTGAGTAGACCAGGAGTGTGGGGCAGGCATATTGCTTTCTAACAAGCCTCACACATGATTTTAGGGAGTCGCTAATATATTTGAGACCTACTTGGTCGAGCAGCTGTAGACTGAGGACCATGGACAGCGCAGATGTTCTCTTCATCAGCAGGGGCTTCACTGGGTCTCTTGCCCTTGAATGCCCTGCCTCATCTGTTGAGTCAGGCTCCCTTCCATCTCACCCATGAGGCCTGTCTCTTCTCCAGAATCACCCAGCAGGCTCCCCTTCCCTCCTGCAGCATCCTGTGAGCATGACTAAGTGACAACATGGCGAGACTTGGCCTTCTGTTCTGGGATTGGGCCTGTTTCCTTGGCTCTTGCCTCTCTGTGTCCTCTTCTTCTCTCTTTGGCTATAATCAGCTCTGCCCATCTGCTAGGGCCCCAGATTTTGGTGGTGGCTTTCACTGGATCAGGCAGACTCAAGGACGATTGGGGCTGCTGTTTTCTACTGTCACCTTCAGGGTCTTTTCCTATCTCTGTGCTGGCTGGGGTGGGTGAGCTGCTTGCTCTGGGGTGATGTTTCTGTGACCCACATAGGCTTAACCAGGATGATTCTTCTGCCCCCACCTTCTATCCACCACAGTCCCCCAGGATCTGATGGATGTCTCTGTGAGCAATCTCCCGTCCCTATGGCAACCCAGTCCCCGGAAGTCCTCCTGTTCATCCTGTTTGCAGAGTGGCTCGGCTGATGGTAGCTCAACCAATGGCTGCAACCACGAGAGGTACGAGGGGCTTGGGCTGCAGATGGAAGGAACTGAAGGATGTACCAGAGATCTGTAGATGCCCATACCTTACCCTGCACTGAATTCACAGTGAACATAAACTGTGGAGTCAGCCAGATCTATGTGAAATCCTAGCTGTTGGAGCTTACATGTTCTAGTCAGGTTAAATAAGGTTATGGTGCAGAAACAAACAGTCCTAAAATCTCAGTGGCTTTTTTTACAAGAGAAGTTTATTTATCATGCCTGCCATGTTTCTATCATGGATCAGCTGGTGGCTCTGTTTTTTCCACAGTAAAGGACCTGGCTGATGGCACAGCTACCATCTTGAATGTTGCCAGTCACAGTGAGAGGGAAAGGTAGCTCTGCAGGGGCTTGAACCCACATAAAAAGGCTCTGCCCAAAAGCAGCACATGTCATATCCACTCACACTCCATTGGCCCTGTTAACAAGGGGACAGTAAGTGCAGCCCTACCATACACCTGGAAGGTAGAATAATCCCAGAAATATTATTTAATGACAACCGCTTCCCAGTTTGCTCCTCCACACAGTGGAAATTCCCGTTCTTACTTTATATGCCTATGGTAAGGATCAGCTCAAGTAATAGTTTAACGTGACCGCAATGTGGCATCTGCACATGGTACTATTCAGTAAATGACACTCACTGTCTTGTTGTCTAAAGTTAAATCTCAAGCACATCTCCTGTTTGCCCATAGATCTTTTGTCTCTTTGGAACTATACAGCCAATTCATGAGACTGGTTTTGTTTTCCCCTGGTAAAACCTGGCCTGGCCTGAGAGAATGGAACCCTTTTGTCCTTGCTAGGCTTCAGTGGGTGGTCCAGTCCTCAGCCATAGGATATAAGGGGTGGGGGCCAGCATAAAATTTTTGAAGCCATCCAACCCCTGGTTCCTCAGGGTGTGGTCTGTGAACCAGCATCAGCACCTGGGCAGATTTTCAGTCTCTCATCCCAAACCTCCTGAATCAGAACCTGTATTTAACATGGTCTCAAGACCATGTGTATACTTTAAAGTTTGAGAAGTGCTAATAATACTGAGATTCTCTTTTTTCTTTCTTTCTTTTTTTTTTTTTTGAGACAGAGTCTCTCTCTGTTGGCCCAGGTTGGAGTGCAATGGCACGATCTCGGCTCACTGCAACCTCTGCCTCCCACGTTTAAGTGATTCTCTCCTGCCTCAGCCTTCCAAGTAGCTGGGACTACAGGCACGTGCCTCCGTGCCTGGCTAATTTTTGTATTTTTAGTAGAGATGGGGTTTTACCATGTTGACCAGGGTGGTCTCGAACTCCTAAACTCAAGTGATCTGCCTGCCTCATCGTCCCAAAGTGCTGGTATTACAGATGTGAGCCACTGCGTCCAGCCTGGAGATTCTCTTTTGTTGTTGTTGAGACAGAGTCTTGCTCTGTTGCCCAGGCTGGAGTGCAGTGGCACGATCTTGGCTCACTACAACCTCCGCCTCCCGGGTTCCAGTGATTCTCCTGTCTCAGCTTCCCGAGTAGCTTGGACTGCAGGCACACGCCACCACACCCAGCTGATTTTTGTATTTTTTAGTAGTAGAGATGGGGTTTCCACCGTATTGGCCGGGCTGGTGTCAAACTTCTGACCTTGTGATCCACCCACCTCAGCCTCCCAAAGTGCTGGGATTACAGGCATGAGCCACCATGCCTGACTTGAGATTTTCTTATTGAGCATCAGAATCACCTGGGCTAGGTAGCAAAACATATCAGTTCCTGGACTATTTCCTAGAGGTCCTGATTGAGTAGGTATGTGCAGGGCCCAGGAATCCACATGTTGGAGAAACTCCAAGTAACTCTTGGGCTGATGGTCCATGGACCAGTGAGAAATGCTGCTATAACCCATTGCCCCTTCTCCTGTTGTAACATCTGCTTACACACATGGAGTGATGGAGAGCTCACTGCCTTGCAGAAAGCCAGGTCTATGGTGGGAAAGCTGTTGAAGTGATCCTGTTCTCGTGTAACCTGAGCAAGTCTGAGCCTCTCCAATGTGAGGGCACAAAGGGGGACTCTTTACTGTTTAATGAGCCTAACTGGAGGACTTCAGCTACACTCCTCCTGCCCCGCCCCAGTCTGCCTGTTTTTCTGGATGTCTCTTGGGATGTCCTGAGAACAAATACACAGATATTCTTTCATTCTGTCCTGTAGGAGAGTGTACAGCATTCCCTTCAACAGTCCTGGATTTCTCCACCAATGCTAGAATCTGACTCCTCTCACCTCTTTCAGCCAAAAAAGTTCCCCAAAATTCCCACGAAAGGAGAAGCTTTGAGACATCACCTACTTGGCAATCAGCCAGACTCTGAATCCCAGTTTGGCTCAGCTTGGTTCAGCTGGGTCACTTTGGAAATCAGAACTCTTTCTGCAAGTGATAGAACCCTACTTCAAACTGGATCAAGTAAAAAAGAAAATTTCTTGGCATAACTGAGACGTCCAGAGGCACAGTGGCTTCAGGCATGGCTGGATACACAGATGTTGGAACAGGAATCTCTGCTTCTTCAGCTCTTGGCTCTGCTTGCCTCTGTGATGGTTCCATCCTCAGGCAGGCCCTTCCTATGCAGTGGCAGAGATTACTCCCAGCAGCCACTGCCTTATATCCCACGGGCTTAGAAACCCAAGCAGAAAAGTGGAATTCCTAGTCAATGCAACAAAAGTCCCACAGCTGATTCTCCCTGGCTCAGGTTGGGTAACATGACCATCTCTGCCCCAATCACTATGACTCCAGCCTGGGTCCTGTAGTGGGCAGAGTCATCCCCATACAAACCACAGAGGCAGAGAGTTGTGGAGAGTGTGATTTCTCAAGGGAAAATCAGGGTGCTGGGAGGAGAAGGGCAATGATACTGTACAGGTAGAGGTAATAGCAGCCCTCCCTACAGTCCCCCTGACTGGCTGATTTTAATCTGTCCTCTAGAGATAACGCACGGTGCTCTTTTCCAGAAAATCTGGGCTGTATTTAGATCTATCCTAAGCATCTCCCTCTTTCTCCACCTGCAGGGCTCCCCTGAAACTTCTCTGTGACAATATGAAGTACCAGATTCTCTCCAGAGCCTTCTATGGATGTACGTATAGGGCTTCATTGCCACTGTGGTCTTCATGGAGCAGCTGTTGGTGCCTGCTATATGCCAGCAACATCGAGAGATACTAGCACTTGATGAAGTTTGAACCTCTCCTCCTCTATTCCCTAGATGTCTGGTTTCAGTGACTTTACATGAACCTCTCTGAGCCTCAATTTCCTTGTCTACTGATTGGGGATAAATTTTATCCCTGGGTCCTGAGAGAGGACAGTGGACAATGGGGTCCCCTGGGGACAGAGATATGGTTTAATCACCACTGCATCTCCAGGTGTCACAGTGGAGGATTTGTTTCTCAGGATTGAATGAGGACCACGTAGAAAGCCCCTAGTGCCTAATATTGCATGCTGTAGGTGCTCAATAAATGTCAGTTTCCTTCTCTAGTGAGCAGAAGCAGCAGAAGGAGTAAGGTGACCATATCCCTCCCCCAAAACTTAAATATTAAATTCATAGTACTCGTGTTCTGATTATTCTCATTTAACAGATGAAGACACCAAGGCACAGAGAGGCAGAATGACTTGCCTGAGGTCACACAGCTAACAAGTGGCAGAGCTGGGACTCAGATCCTGGCCTGTTTGACTCCAAAAGCTTTGTGTTTTCCTCTCTGATGTCTCTTTCTTTTTTTTGAGACAGTCTCACTCTATCTCTGTGGCCTAGGCTGGAGTGCAGTGGCGTGATCTCAGCTCACTGCAACTTCTGCCTCCTGGTTCAAGTGATTCTCCGGCCTTAGCCTCCCAAGTAGCTGGGATTACAGGCATCCACCACCACACCCGGATAATTTCTGTATTTTTAGTAGAGATAGATTTCACCATCTTGCCCAGGCTGGTCTTGCACTCCTGAGCTCAACGGATGTGCCCACGTAGACTTCCCCAAGTGCAGGAATTACAGGCTTGAGCCACTGTGCCCCGCCCTGTTTTAAATTTATTTTTTAAAAGACGTATTGTACATGTTTTAGGAGTACATATGATATATTGATAGATGTATCCATTGTGTACTGATCAATCTTCGTAATGGTGAAATTTATCACTTTCAAACATTTACCTTTGGGGAGCATTACAGTTCTTCTTTAATAGCTATTGTGAAACACACATAAATTCTTAACTATAATTTCCCTACCATACATCCAATACAAGAATGTATTCCATCTAACTATATTTTTGTACCATTAACCAACGTCTCTGCATCCTCCTCCTACCTCCTTCCCTTTCTAGCTCCTGGTAAGTACCAGTCCACTCTCAACCTCCATGAAAACTACCTTTTTAGATCCTTTGTATAAGTAAGAGTATGTAATATTCATCTTTCTGTGTCTCGTGTTTTTTGCTTAACATAACCTCCAGTTCCATCCATGTTGCTACACATGACAGGATTTTTTCTTTTTTATGGCTGAATAATATTCCATTGCATTCATATACCACAGTTTCTTTTTCCATTCATTGATGAACACTTAGGTTGATTCTGTACCTTGGCTATTGGGAATGGTGCTGCAGTAAACATGGGATCGCCTTTCTTTCGGTTAAATACTCATTCAGCTGCAATTTGAACAGGAGTTGTCCACATTTCACATTCTCTTTCTTGCTGTATGAATTAGAGGCAGATAGAGGCACAGCAAGCCCACAGTCACTGGCTACCTTCCTTTCTGCCCCTTCTCTGCCTCTAGCCTATGAATTAAATGCTTTGGCTTAGAGCAGAGAACTGGGTGCCATCATCCTGACTGAGGCTGAGAAACTTGGTAAGGCTTCCCCAGGGTCATAGAGCTGTTTACAGTCCAGCCAGCAAGTGCATTGAGCCCCATATTCCTTGTCTAGAAAAGGGGAAGTTTATAAGAATTCACTGAGTCATGGAGTTTAGTAAGATCCAGAGTGGTCCAGGTGCAGTGGCTTGTGCCTGTAATCCCAGCACTTTGGGAGGCCAAAGCAGGAAGATCACTTGAGTCCAGGAATTCGAGGCCAACCTGGGCAAAATGATGAAACCCTGTCTCTACCAAAAAAAAAAAAAAAAATTGCCGGATGTGCTGGCACATGCCTCCAGTCCCAGCTACTCGGGAGGCTGTGGTGGGAGGATTGCTTCAGCCTGGGAGGTTGAGGCTGCAGTGAACCAAGTAATAGAGCAAGACCCTGTCTCAAAACAAAAATTTAAAAAGATGGGGGGTGGGACAGCATTTGGGAAGCCCCATGAGACAAGGTGAGGGGTTTCAGGTGGTGGGTGATGACACTTTCCCTCCCTCCCTCAACAGGGCTGGCCTACTGCAGACATCTGTCCACCGTAAGGACCCACCTGTCAGCCCTGGTCAATCACAGGATCGTGTCTCGGAACTTGCCCTGCGATGCTGGACAGGGGCTGACGGCCGGGATCTGGGAGCAGCACCTTCAGGATCGCACAGTAAGGCTCAGCAGCGGCACCTGCAGGATCGCACAGTAAAGCCCAGCCGGGCTTGCTCTGCAGTGATGCAGAGGCTGCAGGGGGCCATCTTATTAACCGAGAAATAAGCCCACCTGCTTCTGGGGACGCTAGCTGATGTGCTTGGATTCTGCATATGCAAATTGGAGTTCTCCTTCTTTTCTTGAGAGTTCCAAGACCTACAACTCATTTCTGCCCATGAGTGTGGAGATTGAATGGGAGGTAAAACATGCTGACCTAGAAGGAGTAAAGAACAAATAGGTCTGTAAGCACTTATCATTAAGCATCATCTGGGCCAGGTGCGGTGGCTCACGCCTGTAATCCCAGCACTTTGGGAGGCCGAGACGGGTGGATCACTTGAGGCCAGGAGTTCAAGACCAGCCAGGCTAACATGGTGAAACCCTGCCTCTACAAAAATACAAAAATTAGCTTGCCATTGTGGTTGAGTACACCTGAGACTAAAGTAAAATAGGCTTTTAATATTGGAATGTGACTAGATGAGACAGAACAGGCCCCGGGGCCCTTCAGGGCAGCCTTCTAACACCATCGCCACTTCCTATAATGCATACGCAGTTAGAACCTGCTGGCCCCACAGCTTGACTAATTGTAACTGCAAAACCTTTGCCTGAAAATGAAATTTTAAAAAAGAAACAGACAAACTCAACTCCACAATACATCACATGCCTGTTAAAGTCATCCTAGTGTGTACAAAAGATATTAGTGTATAAAGTAGTAGCTACAGTTGTTCATTTTGGATTAATTTGCTTTAGAGAAATTTTGTTAGAGCTGAGTCAAGATTAATAATTGCAAAATAATATTTTCTTTCTTTCTTTATTTCTTTTTTTTTTTTTTTGGAGGCGGGGTGATGGAATCTTGCTCTGTGGCCAGGCTGGAGTGTAGTGGCATGATCTTGGCTCACTGCAACCTCCGCCTCCTGGGTTCAAGTGATTCTTCTGCCTCAGCCTCCTGAGTAGCTGGGACTGCAGGCACACGCCACCACACCCAGCTAATTTTTTGTATTTTAGTGGAGATGAGGTTTCACCATGTAGGCCAGGCTGGTCTCCAACTGCTGACCTCAGGTCATTCACTTGTCTTGGCCTCCCAAAGTGCTAAGATTACAGGGGTGAGCCACCACACCCGACCAATAATATTTTCAAATATGCATAAGACAAAAAATGGGCTGAAAATCAATTAAAATGTTAATTCCTTATAGCCTGCCCTTTCTCTTTTTACAAAAACGGGCTCATACTACAGATGTTTTACCACTTATTTTTTTCACTTAATGATTACACATTGAGCACTTTTTCATGCGGGGCCCCATAGATGCACCCCTCAATCTTTTACATCTCTGTGTTGTGTACTTGTGTAGGGACGCACGTTCACCCAGTGCTGGGCAGTTGGAAAGTTGCCTGGGTTTGGCTTTTTCGTATGATGCCACGACAAATATCCAAGTAGCTATGACTTTGCTTATTCAGGCCAGGGTATCTGAGGGCTAGGTCCAAGAAACAGGACTGCTGGATCACGGAAGTGGATCATAATGATACAGTTAAGGTGTTGCCAATTAGTATTCTAGAAGAACAGGTGCACAGGAGTTGAGGCATATTGGTGAGAAGATAGCTCAGGGTGGCCAGGCGTGGTGGCTCTATGCCTGTAATCCCAGCACTTTGGGAGGCCAAGGCGGGTGGATCACCTGAGGTCGGGAGTTTGAGACCAGCCTGGCCAACATGGTAAAATCCCGTCTCTACTAAAAATACAAAAATTAGTTGTGTGTCGTGTCAAGTGCTGGTAGTCCCAGCTACTTAGGAGGCTGAGGCAGGAGAATCACTTGAACCCGGGAGGCGGAGGTTGCAGTGAGCCGAGATTGCACCACTGCACTCGAGTCTGGGTGACTGAGTGACTCCATCTCAAAAAAAAAAAAAAGAAGATAGCTCAGGGTGGCTGAGTGCGGTGGCTCATGCCTGTAGTCCCAGTACTTTGGGAGGCCAAGGCAGGCTGATCACTGGAGGTCAGGAGTTCGAGACCAGCCTGGCCAACATGGTGAAATCCCGTCTCTACTAAAACTACCCCTGGTTTTCTGTTGACCAGACTCTTTGCTCCTCCCCACCTACCACAGAGTTACGAGGAGCAGGAGCTGCTGCGCCTCATCTACTACGGGGGCATCCAGCCTGAGATCCGAAAGGCTGTGTGGCCCTTCCTTCTGGGCCACTACCAGTTCGGGATGACGGAAACAGAAAGGAAAGAGGTTGGTTACCCGCCGTGGGCACTGGGGTCTTTGGCAACAAAAGGAGCCAGATACTGGGGGATTGGGGAGCTCTGGTTTCATGCTGGACCAAGGAGGGGCAGGGAGATACAGGGGAGATGGAAACCTGAAGGCGGCACAAGCCGCATAGAGAATTCTTACGTTTTTAAATTTTGGACTAAGTGTAGATTCATATGCAGTTGTAAGAGATTAATGCAGAGAAATCTCGTGTATCTTTTACCCAATTTTTTTTCTGATTGCAACATCTTGCAAAACATTGAGGCAGTAAGATGTCAGAAGCAGAGTATTGACATTGATGTAATATACTCCTCTTAATCAGACTTTCCCAGTTTTACTTGTTCTCTGTAGTGTGTGTGTGTGTGTGTGTGTGTGTGTGTGTGTGTGTGTGTGTGTTTTCTTTACAGTTTTCTCACGTGTAGATCTGTGTCCATCACCATGGCTAACATACAGAACATTTTTAATGCTATAAGGACCCCCATGTTGTCTTATATAGCCAGACTCACCTCCCCTGTACCCACACCCTGGCCCTAATCCCTGGCAATCACTAATAATATGTTCTTCATTTCTATAATTCTGTCATTTCAAGAATGTTATAAAATGGAATGATACAGTGTGTAACATTTTGGGATTGATTTTTTTCACTCAGCATAAATCCTCATCCAAGTTTTTGAGAGTATCAAGAGTTGATTCCTTTTGATGGCTGAGTAGTATTCCATCACATGGATGTAGCAAAGTTTAACTCTTTCACCTGTTGCTAGACAGCTGCGTTGTTTCTAGTTTTTTGCTGTTACTAATCAAACTGTAATGAACACTTGTGTGCAGTTTTTATACGAGTATAAATTGTCATTTCTCTGGGATAAATGATGAATGTAATTGCTGGGTCATATACTAGTTGCATGTTCAGTTTTACATGAAACTTAACAAACTTTCACAATAGCACATGCCTTTAGTCCCAGCTGTGGGAGGCTGGAGCAAGAGAGTCACTTGAGCTCGGGAGTTCAAGTTCAGCCCGGGCAACATCTGGAGACCCTGTCTCTAAGGGGAAAAAAAGAAAATGCCACACTTTTACAGCGGCTATACCATTTTGTATGTCCACCAGCAAAGGAAGTGCTCTGTGTTTGCATCCTCACCAGACTTTTGTCACTATTTTTCATTTCAGCCACCTGACACATGTAAATGATACTTCATTGTTTTTATTTGCATTTCCCAAATGGCTAGTGAAGTTTAAGGTCTTTTCATGTGTTTATTTGCCATTGTGTATCTTCTCTGGTGAAATGTCTGCTAACGTCTTTTGTCCATCTTCTAATTGGATTTTTTTTTTCCTGTGGAGTTTGAGAGTCCTTTATATACTCTGACAACAGTCCTTTGTCAGGATATGGGATTTGCACATATTTTCTCTTTGTCTATAACTTCTCATCTTGTAACAAGCAGGGTCTTTTGCAAAACAGTTTTTAAAATTTTTAATGAAACTCAGTTAATCCATTTTTCCTCTTCTGAATTGTGCTTTTGGTGTCAAGGATAAGAAAATGTTGCCTAACCCTAGGTCTTGATTTTCTCCTACGATTTATCCTAAAAGTTGTCTATTTTACATTTGACGTAAAATCTTTGGAGTTCTTTTTTTTTTAATACAGTGTGTCATTTAAGTCAAAGTTCATTTTTTGCTTATGAGTGTTCAATTGCTTCAGTATCATTTATTGAAAAGATGTCCTTCCTCCATTGAACTGCTTTTGGACTGTTAAAAAAAGCAGTTGGGAATATATGTGTTGGTCTGTTTCTGGGTTCTCTCTTCTATTCTGGTGATTTATGAGTCTGTCTTTCTGCCAGTACCCCTCTGTTTTGATTATTGTAGCACATGTATAATTTTAAATGTCTTCATAGTCACATTTTAAAAGTAAAAAGAAATAGATGCAATTCATATTTCTGAAGTTTTTATTTTGAGATATAAATGGTCCCCAACTTCCAGTGGTTGGTCTTACAATGTTTTGACTTCATGATGGGTTTATCAAGGTATTAAATGCATTTTTTGTTTTTGAGATGGAGTCTCGCTCTGTTGCCCAGACTGAAGTCCAGTGGTGTGATCTTGGCTCACTGTAGCTTCTGTCTCCTGGGTTCAAGCAATTCCCCCCTCCCCTCAAATAGCTGGGATTACAGATGCCCACTACCATGCCTGGCTAATTTTTGTATTTTTAGTAGAGACGGGGTTTTACCATGTTGGCCAGGCACCTCTCAAACTCCTGACCTCAGGTGATCCACCCACCTCAGCCTCCCAAAGTGCTGGGATTACAGGTGTGAGCCACCGCCCCCGGCCTTAAATGCATTTTTGACTTAAGATATTTTCAACTTATGATGCATTTATTGGGACATAACCCCATCATAAGTCGAGGAGCATTGGTAATTACAAGTTCACAGGAAGCTGCAAAAAGTAACAGAGGTCCCAGGTGGCCATCACCCAGCTTTCCCCAGTGGTAACAGTTTATGTTACTAAAGTACACTGTAAGAATCAGAGCATTAACATTGGCACAATACAACTAGGTAGACTACAGGCCTTACTAGGATTTCAGCAGAGTTTGCATCTGCTTGAGTATGTTTTTATGTGTGTGTAGTTCCATGACATTTCATCAAGATGAGATTCAGGCCGGGCGCAGTGGCTCACGCCTGTAATCCCAGCACTTTGGGAGGCCGAGGCGGGTGGATCACGAGGTCAAGAGATCGAGACCATCCTGGTCAACATGGTGAAACCCCGTCTCTACTAAAAATACAAAAAAATTAGCTGGGCATGGTGGCACGTGCCTGTAGTCCCAGCTACTCGGGAGGCTGAGGCAGGAGAATT